>JBBPBX010000602.1:49302-123886 GCA_038048925.1 Garcialebias charrua
AAGGTGGGCCTGTGATGATTGGAAGGTCACCGGTTTAACTCTTTAGACCGACAACATCTGAAATGTGCATGGGGAAAGGTGAAATACCCACTCCTGCCTACATCCTCATTTGCCCCACTCTGGGCACTTAAGCAAGGCTCTTAACTCCCCACCATTGTAAGGATGGCGACATCTAGTGGACATCCTTCGTCTGTTCCCCTTGTGGTGCTTTTTTGTTCAACCAGTTCCTGATTTGTTTTCAGTTTCTACATCTACAGTCCTTTTACTCCTAGTTTGAATCCTCATGTTTACCTGCATCTAATTTCAAGTTTTAGTTAGCTCACCGGCCCTGGTCTGTATTTATTAATCCCAGCTTGTATTTAATTCAGCCCTGCTCAAAATTGTAGATGTTTATTTTAATTATCTGCCTTGCTCCAGTTTTTTGTTGTAATTAGATTTGCATGTTTTAGATTAGATTTGCATGTTTTAGTTTTTTCATGTTCCCTGCTCCAGTTTAATTATTCATGTCATAGTTTATTCATGTTACAGATTTTAGGTAGTTCCCTGGCTCCAGGATTACTTCCCTAGTGTTACTCCAATTAGTCAATTATTCCCACCTGTGTCTCTTGCCCTGTCTGTGTATATATACTCTGTCTGCCAGTCTGTTTTGGTCACGTCGTCGTTGGGTCTTCCTAGTCTTGTCCTGTTCCTGTCTTGATGGTTCTGGTTGAATGTAAGTTTTGCTGCCTTGCCAGCTTTTTGATTTATGATCATTAAAGTATTTATTTTGTATTACGTCGGAGTCCCTGCCTGCACAACTGGATTCGTACCTGCCCTGTGTAAATCCTAACAGTACGACGCAACCATATTTAGAATCCAGCGGGCAAGGTTCTCCTTAGAAGATTTAAAACACCTACCTCTCGTGTCCAAGTGGATGGAGGGGACCGTGTTTCGTTGCGGTGGTTTCCGGATTGTTCCCACGCCGGCCCAAGAGGATTTCAGCCGGGGGGTGGAGAATATGCCTTCTCCCCTCCGGGTTCTCGAGGAGAAGGGACGGGTTCAGCTCCGTGAGAACCGCTCAATGTTTTTTCCCTGTTCGTCTCTCGTTCCAGCTCCGCTCGTCGTTTCCGGATGGACGTCCGGAGAGGACGAGGACGATTTGTGTTTCCCTCTTGTTCCCCAGTCACCACGCCGCCGTAAAAGCGGTAAAAAGAAGAACCGGAAGCGTTCACCTGCACCTCCATCTTGGTCAGCTGATTGGCCTCGGTCCAGCGAATCCGAGTATTTTGGGCACGACTCCAGCTTTCCAGTGGGAGCGAGTTCCATGTCCTCACCTCCTAGGTTTCCGGTGAGGGTGGAAACAAACGCTCCACGGTCGCTCGCAGCTGTCCCGGCTCGGTTCGGTGAACCCGGTCACAGCGTCTCCACGGGGGTGGATCTTCTCAGCGCTCACTCATCTCCCCGTTCATCTAGTGACCAGATGAAGGGGGGCCAGCCCACAGGTCATTCACCAGAACAATGTCTCATTGAACCAGCAGAGGTCGTCCCATGATGTTTTTCTGGGGTGATAAACATTTCTGACTTATAGCGCATAAACAGTACTTTGCAAAGACTAATCTCCTCAGCTGAAGTTAACCCGGCCAGTTCAAATTTAGTACTCTCCCTAGCTGAAAGACTGTTGACGTCTACACCTGGTCTCTTATCCATTCCTGAGTATTGTCAGCTTCTGAAGAAGATAAGATCTGTTAAAGAACCAACACTCAAAGCAGTCCCTGTACCAGCCTGCAACCACAACAGTGTTTCCAGTTACAACAGTTACCAGCCAGCATCCTGCAGCCATCACTACCACAGCCAGTCAGTCATCAGCAGAGGGAGCTGACCTACCTTCATCGGCTGTTCCAGTTAAGGCTTCTAGACGCCGCAGAAAAAGGGGTAGATGTGGGTCTCAAGCCTTCTCTCCACCCGACTTGCCGACTGCAGCTGACATGATGGACGACTCATCGCCTGTTGCGGACTCATTGGCTGTCGACGCTTTGGCTCCTGGTTCTAGGACTTTGGCTCCTGGTTCCACCTTGGCTCCTGGTTCCAGCACTTTGGCTCCTGGTTCCAGCACTTTGGCTCCTGGTTCCAGCACTTTGGCTCCTGGTTCCAGCACTTTGGCTCCTGGTTCCAGCACTTTGGCTCCTGGTTCCAGCACTTTGGCTCCTGGTTCCAGCACTTTGGCTCCTGGTTCCAGCACTTTGGCTCCTGGTTCTAGCTCTTCGGCTCCTGGTTCCAGCACTTCGGCTCATGTTCCCGGCTCTTCAGATCCTGTCTCTACTGCCGAGGAAGGCCCTGCCGCAGAAGATCCTGATCCTGCAGCAGGTCGACCTGAGCCTGCAGCTCCAGAGCCTGTAGCACCAAAGCCTTTAACACCCCTAGTGCCTACAGTCCCAGCATCTTCAGAGTGGCCCTTGGTGGGTTCCCTTCACGTTTCTTGCCTCAATGCTCACAACGCTCGAGGCCGTCTCGTCGCTCAAAAGCATCTCATCACTCAAAGGCGTCTCTTCGCCGCTCGCCGACGACAAAGGGGTCTCATCACTCGCTAACAACGTTTGTGCACCTGCAACCGACATGGTTCCTGCTTTGGAGGGGCGACCGCCTGGCCGGCTCCTGCCTGGTGGGCGGCATCCCGGCCGACTGCCTGACCGGCTCCTGCCTGGGTGTCGGCATCTCGGCCGACCGCCCTTCCGGCTCCTGCCTGAGAGGCGGCACCCTAGCCGACCGTCCGACCAGCTCCTGCCTGATGGACGGGCCGTTGCCCGTTTGGACGTTTTTTCTGGTCTTGTTCTGTGTTTAGCTTATGTCTTGGTGTTTTGTCCTTGTCTGTTTGTGTTTGGGCCCGCCGTCCTTGTGGTTCCTCCCTCTGCCCACCGTGTCTTTTTTTGGGAGGGTTCTTGGGGACGCCGGGGGTCGCCTTTGAGAGGGGGGTACTGTAAAGGATGGCGACATCTAGTGGGCATCCTTCGTCTGTTCCCCTTGTGGTGCTTTTTCTGTTCAACCAGTTCCTGATTTGTTTTCAGTTTCTACATCTACAGTCCTTTTACTCCTAGTTTGAATCCTCATGTTTACCTGCGTCTAGTTTCATGTTTTAGTTAGCTCACCGGCCCTGGTCTGTATTTATTAATCCCAGCTTGTATTTAATTCAGCCCTGCTCAAAGTTGTCAATGTTTAGTTTAATTATCTGCCTTGCTCCAGTTTTTGTTGTAATTAGATTTGCATGTTTTAGATTAGATTTGCATGTTTTAGTTTATTCATGTTCCCTGCTCCAGTTTAGTTATTCATGTCATAGTTTATTCATGTTACAGTTTTTACGTAGTTCCCTGGCTCCAGGATTACTTCCCTAGTGTTACTCCAATTAGTCAATTATTCCCACCTGTGTCTCTTGCCCTGTCTGTGTATATATACTCTGTCTGCCAGTCTGTTTTGGTCGCGTCGTCGTTGGGTCTTCCTAGTCATGTCCTGTTCCTGTCTTGATGGTTCTGGTTGAATGTAAGTTTTTTGTTGCCTTGTCAGCTTTTTGATTTATGATCATTAAAGTATTTATTTTGTATTACCTCTGAGTCTGAGTCCCTGCCTGCACAACTGGATTCGTACCTGCCCTATGTAAATCCTAACAACCATCTGCTCCCCCAGCCACCCTAGATGGCAGCTCTTTGCTCAACACAGAGGGCTAGCTTAGTGGTCGCATCAGGATTGGCTTCCATCATAAAAACAATTGCCAAGTCTCTGTGCGAGTTAGGTTGCTAATTTTAAATATCATATCTTGCGGAGATCTTGCAATTTTTTTTTTCTATTAACACTTTGGCCCAAAAAGTTTAATGCTGAGTTAAAAAACATAAAATGGGCACTCAATGACATCACAATACAACATCTGTTTCTTCATCAGTGTTATGTTTTAATGCAGCAACTGGTGCAACCTGATCTTCCCTATACCATATGATGGAAATCAAGATGGCGTGCACCACAGACAGGCATTATAACTAGGGATGGGAACCGAGAACCGGTTCTGTTAGAGAACCGGTTCTTAAAAGTCCAATCACAGACATGCGCCGCGCCCGAGTGGTGGTGGCGTGGTGGTGTCTAAAAAAAAATATATATTTCTTAGCTGACTTCATAGCAGACGTCCTTCTGAGCTTAACGAAATGTTCAAATCAGCTGGATTAAAAAAAAAAGTTCGCGGAATTTTAGGCAGGCGCCAGGCGGGTCAAACCGGACGCTTTCTTTCTTTAAATTTAGCTAAATAAACGCTTAAAAAATATATTTCTTAGCTGACTTAATAGTAGACGTACTCTTGAGTTTAACGAAATGTTCAAATAAGCTGGATTTTTAAAAAAAAGTTCGCTGATTTTTATGCAGGCGCCAGGCGGGTCAAACCGGACGCTTTGTTTCTTTAAATTTAGCTAAATAAACGCTTAAAAATATATTTCTTACCTCACTATAGCAGACGGGCTCCTGAGCTGAACCAAATGTGAAATCAGCTGGATTTAAAAAGTCTTTTTTCGTACACAGCAAGTAGAAACTTCTGGAAGTGGCCCCTCTTCCTCTTCACTCTCTGAGTCCTCTGCTGGCTGCTGCCTACAGCGCCTCTAAAGCGGCCGAAACTGGTACTGCACCATTTTCGCCAAAAATGAAAAACGAAGAATCAGAGCGAAAAATGGGTCTAAAAATATGGGAAAAAATCCATAAATAAATTCTTTATGAACACAAATGGTTTACTATATTTTATTACCCAAATGAGAATTGATAACAGAATTGATAAGGAATCGAATCGATAAATGACATCGATAAAGGCATCGATATTGATAATTTCTTATCAATTCCCATCCCTAATTATAACTCATGCTATATGTTTTTATGCATTTCAGTAGATTGCTAAAATAAAATATGAATCCATTAATGCATTCATATTACTTTTGCCATTAGCAGACAACTGTCTTTTTTTCTTTTCTTTTTCTGATCAGTTTAAAAATTGACAAAGGAGAAAATCTGGTCAGAAATAAAAAAACATAAATTTTTCCCACTTATGTTTAACATACAGATTTAAAATCCAATAACTCACCATATATTTCAAATAACTTTACAGTTATTCCAACAGAAGGGTTATGTTTGTAATTTTCATTTAAAATTAAAATGTTTGTCTTTTATGACAAACATTTTAATCCTGAAAGCCTTGGTACATTGTACGATCGCAACCTCCAGAGCACTTGAAGATGGTTTAAAAGTTGTTTACATTTCAAAGAATGTTTAATGATGCCACACTCAGAGGGATTTGAGTGCACTATAATTAATTTGTGATGTGGGAACATAAGCATTTAGACACAAGCTCTGAAGATTTGTTTAAGAGCCTAAACAACCTAAATTAAACATTAAGCAGTACCAATTAACATTTCCTCACATACAAACACACGTGTACACTCGGTGGCACAGTGTTGTCATTCTACTCTGCCTCATTACTATTTTTCACTCCTGAAAATCTGATTGTGTAAAATGAAAACAAGACGTATGTTCTATCCAAAAAGCTTATGCAATGGCATACATATTGGTTGCATGGCACAATATGACAAAAAAAAGGATTAAAATGTAGTGCAAAATAATTGAGTTAGAAAGAAAACTTAACTTCAGAGATCGTACATTTTAGACTACAAATACCGTAGTTGCCCCAAAACTTCACTACGGTGTATCATAACATACCAAATTAAAGATACATAAAGTAGCATATGTTGCTGTATTCATGTTTATGTTTATGTTTATGTTTATTAAATTTGTTCATTTTTTTTACAAAAGAAACAATACAAGGCAATCTCATAATGATAGTGTACAAAATGTAAAAAAATGAAAGGTGGCAGAAAGAAGAATAAATCTTATTATATCTGCCCCTTATCTCCAGCAATCAGATTAAACAACAGTAGTCAAACCATGTAAACAATAATAATCTTCAACCAACTTTTTCCAACAATCAGGTTAAACAATAATATTCTTCAACCAACAGTACAAAATGACTAATTCTTTTTAGTTTTCTAACTAATACTAATACAGTACAAAATGACTAACACTTTCTAATTTTCTAACTAATACAATACACATTACGTTATTTCACATATATTTTTTTAACATATTTGTTTTGATCATTTTTTTAAATGTAAACATTGACTTGGCATTTTTAACTACATTCTCCAAGCCATTCCATAATCTAATTCCCTGAATTGAGGTAGAACGTCCCTTCAAACTGGTTCTGAATTGTGGTTTTACAAACAACTCTGTTCCCTTAAGATTATAACAACTTTGTCTTTTAACAAAGTGCATTTGGATATTTAAAGGTAATGCATTATTTTGAGCTCTATACATAACTGATAAAATATTATAGTCTACCAAATCATGGAACTTCAGTAATTTTAGTTGATAAAATAATGTACTTGATGGATGACGGTAATGCTTTCTAGTGATAATTCTTACAGCTCTTTTCTGTAATACAAAAATAGGCTTTGTGATTGTTTTACACGCATTCCCCCAANCATACTTGGCCCTTTTCAATGCTGAAAGCTCGGTGAAGTGCATTATGGAGAAAGTAGGATGGGCGTCTGCGCCTTAAGTACCCAGAGGGCGGGGTCTCTGGCGTGACGCTGACGCCCCTGCCGTAAAGGCGTGATTGTATTCCTTCAGGTAATCGCGCGGAACGCAATTTCCCATAGCATTTATGTTGCATCTCATTCTCTTCCTTCAGGGAACATGAGTTATGGTGCATAACTTTCAGTTATCAATCACAGGTAAGACGTTTATTAAATTGGCAAAAAAATTCAATTCAAGTCAATATAAGGGGCCAAGATGGTGTAGTGGCAGGGCTTCCGACTTGGGACCCGAAGGACGCAGGTTCGCGCCCCGGCCATTACACACCTTGGGGTGTCTATGAGTGCACACCTAATTCTCCAGCTCCCCGGGCGCTTTCTATGGCTGCTCACTGCACCACCTGGTGGTGGTTGGGTTAAATGCAGAGACGAAAAAGGACATTATTATTACATTACATTATAACTTTCAGGTAAAAAGCCTTCTGCCCTTTTAATTCTTTTTTTTTCTTTTGTGTTATACATATTTCTGTGTATGTAAATCTATATGTGTGTATGTATGAGTACATACATATATGTATGTATGTAGGTAATATATGCATACACACATTAGTCTTTGTTTTTGTTAGAGCCGTGTGTTCATGCCCAGAGTTTGATATCTTGACAAAACTACAATTTTTATTTTTAAGACGGTTTTTAAAATTACTCTGTTAGATTTCAAATAAGTTATTTGAGTAATTCTCAAAACAATGTTCTTGTAGATGTTTCTGTTGCACAACTAACATTTATACCTTTTACATATAAAAGTTTGTAATTATTTAATTTTTCTTTTGACTTTATTCTATATTTACTTATACTATTCTTATAATATTACTTATGAAGTCGAAGATGCAAATTCAACAATGGCAGGACTCACAGCTGCATCGAATCACTCAACTGTCCACCTGGATACAGCTGCATCGAATCACTCAACTGTCCACCTGGATATAAGGCGCCCCTTTCCTCAGCTCTTCCTGGTTGCCCGTTGCCAGTCTAGTCGCCTGGCCTTCGGCCCGACGCTCTCCACGCTCTCCTCGGCCATTCATTCCCCGGGTAAGATGTGTGTCAGGTAGAGACTGGTGAAATGCCGTTACGATTACGCAGGTTACAGCTAATGTATACGTATTGGGTGAATCTACGAGGACATGAGCAAAATCATCCAACTAAGTCAGTGCTTAAGGAATGTTGGGAACATGTTAAGTCTAATTATAATAGTTTTGGATGGGTTGGGGACATTAAAGCTACAAGTCTTGGTTTAAGTGACTTCTGTTATAGTATGACAACTCCTCAATCTTCAATTCCACCGTGGCTATTTGTCTACCCAGAAGTTGATTCACAACTGGGGGAAATTATTAGAATGACACAGACTCCAGTATGGATGGTAGTTGTACTTTGAAAAGTATACAGATAGCATTGTTATTTATACTGATGGTTCTAAAGATCCACTGACTGGTAAAACTGG
This sequence comes from Garcialebias charrua, assembly GCA_038048925.1. Lineage (NCBI taxonomy): Eukaryota > Metazoa > Chordata > Actinopteri > Cyprinodontiformes > Rivulidae > Garcialebias > Garcialebias charrua. The sequence continues at coordinate 57,385 of JBBPBX010000602.1, forward strand.
AGCGGCAATGAATATCCCACACCATAAAGTCTTGCTTAAGAGGAGAGCAACTGACCATTTAGCAGTTTATACGGTTGAATTGTCAGCCATTTTATTAGCATTGCATTGGTTGCTCGAAAATAACATTGAGGGAGAAACACAATATGTGATAGCTTCAGATAGCCAAGCAGCATTGTTAAGTATAAGATCTGGCAAATCCTGCAGGTTGGATTTGATATTTGAAATACACCACTTACTACTACGTCTGCAATGTAAAAACTATTGTATCAGATTCATATGGATCCCTGCTCATGCTGGTATAGAAGGTAACGAGGAAGTGGATATTCTGGCGAAACAGGCTTTGAATTCAATTATGGTTCTATTAAATGTTCCTTTAAGAGTGAGGGGAAATCTATTATAAAAAGAGGAATGTTTAAAAACTGGCAGGAACAATGGGATAATAATGATAACGGGAGACATTTATATCTGATTCAAAAGGATGTGGGGAATGCTAAATATTTGAGCGGAAGGAGGAAGGAGGAGGTCGTTAAGGCTAGGCTCAGAATGGGGCATTCTGGGCTTAATAGCTCTTTGTGTATAATAGGAAAGCATGAAGATGGGGCTTGTAATTATTGTGATACAAAAGAAACTGTAGAACATGTGCTGCTACAGTGTGAGAAATATTCAGAGGAACGCCAACTTTTGAAATTGTCCCTGAACAAAAAGAATATAGAACTGTCCTTGTTCAATCTGTTGGGGAATGAATCAAGATATGTTGAGATTCAATTGTTTAGGTTTTTGAATAGCACTAGACTAATAACTCGTATTTGAAATTACGTATATAGATATGTATATGCCGCTGCATATTCATACATGTAATTAGGAATGGGTCAGGGTGGGAATGTATACATCATACACATCGTTTGATGTGTTAAATCCCCTCTGACATCACTGAAGACCACACTCCAGTTTGGTAGGTGGCGGTAAATGCACCTTAAGTTGGTTGCCAACCGCCAATAAAAATCAAAGAAGAAGAAGAAGCTCTTCCTGTTTGCCCGTTGCCAGTCTAGTCGCCTGGCCTTCGGCCCGACGCTCTCCACGCTCTCCTCGGCCATTCATTCCCCGGGTAAGATGTGTCGTTCTATGTCTTTCGGCCAGCACTGCCGGGTGTTTGGTAGATGTTGTTAGCACAAAGGTTAGCCTCCCAGGCGACACGCATGACCCCGACGTGGACCAGGAAGTGCGATGGTTTGCCCGTTCAGCGATTGTGTAGTTTTTGTCGTTTGCAATCGACCCGTCACATCTGCCTGTCGGAGTTTTTTCGTGGGCCCTGAATGCATCGGGAGATTCCGGCCAATCGTGCATTGCCTGGGAGTGACGCACTCGTGTTGCCCTCTGAACAGCGGCCATGATTGGCCGAATGGTCCGCTGCGCCCGCCCCTTGCTTGCCAAAGCTGGGAAAATAACGGCGATGTCTGACTCCGGTCTGCAAAACGCCGTGCTAAAACCGAGTGAGCTTTGTGAAGTCGCATGTTGAATGATGATGAATGCTTTTGTTGCGTATGCATGGCGCGAAGCCTGTGGCATTACTGTTTCAAGAAGGTACTTGCATTTTTTTTTTGGGGGGGGGAATAAAAATAGAAATGAATAAGTAAATAAATAAATAAATAAAAACCACGTACTCCATAGAAAGAATTTAGTTGAGTTGTTAACATAATTTTGGATAATTAGTTTTGTTTCGCTTTGTTTATCTCCTGTCCTCACTCCAGCTCAATAGGTGGTGGTAATGCACCTCAAGGCTGAGTTAGACTCGCGCTTTGGTCCGCAGGCTGGAGCGCGCGCGCTGCGCGTGCACTGTGCCGTGCGGCGAAATGCGTTTACAGTGTCGCCTCTGTGTTTATGGTTGACGCACGGCGGCGCATGGCAAAGTGCTGTTCTTTTACGGACCAGCAGGAGGCAGTACCCTCTAAAACCTGTGCATATGTTGCAAGAAAGGTGTAGAAGGAGAAATCTACCGTAGAAGAAGAACTGTTTGAAATCACACAACAAAAACAAATAGCTTTCCGCTCGCGTGCTGAACTGTTGTCTTTATTTGCAGCTTTAATGCATGGAGTCAGCGGAGGAGAAAGCGATCACGTGACTTTTGGCGAAAAAACAAAAGAAAAGTCTGACTCCAGATCAGGAACGAAGGAGAATTTAATACATTTTGTCACAAAACATTCCTCCATGCGTCGCAACTCCGTCTCCACGACCACAGCGGCGCAAACAGCTGCAGGCTCCGGCGTGAAGAGGGTGAAGGCTGTCGGGTGAGGACCTGTCAATCAAATCGTAGCGCCCACGGCCCGCGCATTAGAGCTGTCATCGGGCCGGAAATCCACGGCCCTACCCTACCCGAGCCCTAAGTTTAATTACCCAAGCCCGAGGGAGCCCGCTGATTTCCTAGAAATCACCGCCCGACCCGACCCTACCCGATTAAAAAAAAAAACAACAACAAAAAAAAAAAAAACACTACGTTTATTTATTAAGCTTTTACTGCGTTCTCCCACTCAGCAAAAGAACTTGATGTTGTTCTTCTTTGTTTTGATGGAGGAGGAGGAGGTGTGAGCGCGCTGCTCGCAGTTTGCTGTTGAAGCTCAGGAATGTCAGGAATGCGGCAACTTGTTCCGCCGCAGAGAGAGCAGTGTGCGGACGTGAGCGTGCACCTGACGCACGTCAGCTGGTGACATAATTTTGAGCTCGTTAAAGTTAGGCCACAGAAATAATGCAACTCTCTGCAAGTCGTGGATAATAATTTTGCGCTCCAGCACTTCTGCATGTCTGCGGCGCAGAAACACCTGCTGCGGAGAGTCTGTGTGAGGACTGGCAGTGTTGCTTCAGTTTCTCATTCCAGAGACAAACCAGGTTGGTGGGATATTTGTCACCCTCCAGTTCTCTCTGTGCACGGTAAAATGGTTCGAGAAATGTCACTAAAAAGTCCAGCATGTCGGGGGAGACGCTGTCAGGCGCGCGCTGCGCGCCTGCTCTCTGGCTGAGTTGCCAATTTAGTGGCTGCGCTCAGTGCGCTGCGGTTTTCACCATCTAAATTCACTCTATTAATTATTTCCTCATCAATAAACTTACTGCCTTATATTCTTTACAAGCAGATTAAAACAATTTTATATTGTGTGCATTTTTATTTAGTTTTGTTTGTGCTGTATGATTAAAAAAACCACATCAAAGCCCGAGCCCGACCCGCGGCCCGCCAATCAAACGCAAAAATATGGCCCGAGCCCGACCCGAAGTCGGGTAGGGCTCGGGTAGGGTCGGGCTCAGGCAAAGAAACGACACCTCTACCGCGCATAGGCTTGCAGAGTTTCAAAAATTCAGAGGTGCACGACACGCGCTAATCCCACGCGCGGGGCCAACGCGCAGGGGCGGGGACTGTGAAATTGCATCACTTTTGGAGCGCGCACCCTCGCGCGCTGCGCGACGCGTCGAGTATGAATCTAGCTTTACAGTTGGTCTGCCAACCGCTTTTGACGCCACAATTTTGTGAGTGCCCGTTAGACGTTATTCAACAATGGTGCGACCATAGTGCATGCTTGTTATTCTGGTTATGATGGGCGTACAATAGTTCTCCTCAAAATACATTAAATTTATGTCTCTATTATGGTACTCCTACGTTTCTTAGGCTATCTGGCAACGCCGCTTTTCGCCGTTTGGTCTTCCCTTAGCATGCTTTGCCCCCCTATCCTCTCAAGTTATGTCTAGACCAATGTCTGCTCTGTAGTTAAACCCATAATATGTTCAGGGCATACTTGGGATTGAAATTAAATCACTCTCTGACCCCTAAGGTTATGATAACAATTTAATCATCGAAACATTTTGTAAGCATAAGCACGAGAATGAAATAATAGGAGTGTGACACTATCCTGGAGTTTAGCATAGTGGTATGAAAAACCGTGAAAACATATCGATGAAATACAGTGAAGATTCTAACATCAGCATTTGCAGTGGGGTGTCAGAGCGGCGTGCGATGCGTATGTTCGCAGTATGCGTATGGGGTCTTTGATGCTGGCTCACGGGCTAAGTCCCCTGGTCAATAAAGCTGGTCCACCACAGATTCGCCCATCGGGTCGGAAAATACTGTCTGCCTGCCTGAGGTTTTCATTTGGTAGCATCTGAAGTTCACGTGTTCTCTTTGCCAGATAGGTGCACTTGGAATCAGCTAGTATATGTTTGTTTGCTTCCGGATGTTTGTGTTTGGACAGCTAAACTTCACCTGTCCTCTTTGCTAGACGCGTATGACTAAAAGATTAGGACTGTCCGCTTCTCCTGATGTTTACATTTTAGAACTGGAATATATCAGTCTGCTTTGCCTAGTTTTCACTCTGCTTTGCCTAGTATTTGCATTTGGAAACATCTAAGATACATCTGTCCTCCTTGCCTGATGTTTACATCCGAAGACAACCTGAATGCATCTGTCTGCTTTGCCTGACGTTTGTGTTCGCTCAGCTTCTGGGTAAGCTCTCACATCACTAACCGGTGGTGGGGTCCTTCAGCTATGCCTTTCAACCCCTTTTTTCTCTCTGGCAGCCTAAGCGCCCATGCAAATTATCTATTTCTCCGGCAGCCCAAGCAGGCTCACTATCTCTCTGCCGGCCGTAGCGGGCCTACTATCTCTGTCAGCCCAAGATGACTCGGCTCACTCTCCCTTTTTCTCTCCTCTTGCAGCGCCTGCTAGCCCCATGCACCCCCAGCAGCCCGTGCGTGGCTCTTTCGCATGCAACCTGTGCGGGCTCACTTCGCGGCAGCCCATGTGAGACCATTCCCCGGCCCTCTTCCCGGCGGCCCGTGCGGGGCTCACTCTGCTTATGCGGGACCATTCCCCGGCTCACTTCCTGGCAGCCCATGCGGGCTCTCTCTGGCAGCCCATGTGGGCTCACTTCCTGGCAGCCCATGCGGGCTCTCTCTCTGGCAGCCCAAGCTGGCTCACTTTCCCTTTCTCTCTCATCTGGCAGCCCATGCGAGGCTCACTTTCCCTTTCTCTCTCATCTGGCGGCCCATGCGAGGCCTCATTCCCAGAAGAAGCCATGCGAGGCTCATTTCCCGGCTGCTCATGCGAGGCTAATTTCCCGGCAGCCCATGCGAGGCTCACTTTCCCTTCTCTCTCCTCTAGTAGCCCATGCGAGGCTCATTCCCAAAAGATGGTTGTAGCCCATTCCCAGAAGAAGCTGTAGCCCATGCGCGCTCGCTCCCCGGCGGCCCATGTGGGGCTCACTTTCCCTTTCTCTCTCATTTGGCAGCCCATGCGGGGCTCATTCCCGACAACCCATGCGAGGCTCATTTCCCGGCAACCCGTGCGAGGCTGGCTTTCCCTTCTCTCTCCTCTGGCGGCCCATGCGGGCTCTCTCTGGCAACCCATGCGTGGCTCACTCCGCGGCAGCCTATGTGGGACCATTCCCCGGCTCACTCCCCAGCGGCCCATGCGTGGCTCATTTCCCGGCAGCCCATGCGAGGCTCATTTCTTGGCAGCCCGTGCGAGGCTCACTTTCCCTTCTCTCTCCTCTGGCAGCCTATGCGGGCTCTCTCTGGCAGCCCATGCGGGTTCACTCTGCAGCAGCTTGTGCGGGACCATTCCCTGGCTTACTTCCTGGCAACCCATGCGAGCTCTCTCTGGTAGCTCGAGCGGGCACACTCCCATCTCTCATTCCTCTGGCAACTCTTCCCACGGGCTTCCTTTTCACCTTTCAGCCAGATCCTCGTCGGCTCGCCCCTGGCTATGTTTGGGGGGAGGGAGGAGGATATCCATAATCTATCTCCCCATGCCGGACATTCAAGCTCTCGGTAGTCCGGCATGCATGCAACTTGAGCCGAATCACTTCTCTCTATTGTCTTTCCATGGAAAGGGGCTGGAGCCCATGCACGCTCGTTCTTGGTTGCCCAAGCGGGGCTTGTTCCCGGGAATGCGGCTGTTGCCCAGTCCAAGAAAAGAGGCTGTCATTGCCCAGTCCAAGAAAAGAGGCAGTCGTTGCCCAGTCCAAGAAAAGAGGCCGTCGTTGCCCAGTCCAAGAAAAGAGGCCGTCGTTGCCCAGTCCGAGAAAAGAGGCCGTCGTTGCCCAGTCCGAGAAAAGAGGCCGTCGTTGCCCAGTCCGAGAAAAGAGGCCGTCGTTGCCCAGTCCGAGAAAAGAGGCCGTCGTTGCCCAGTCCGAGAAAAGAGGCCGTCGTTGCCCAGTCCGAGAAAAGAGGCCGTCGTTGCCCAGTCCGAGAAAAGAGGCCGTCGTTGCCCAGTCCGAGAAAAGAGGCCGTCGTTGCCCAGTCCGAGAAAAGAGGCCGTCGTTGCCCAGTCCGAGAAAAGAGGCCGTCGTTGCCCAGTCCGAGAAAAGAGGCCGTCGTTGCCCAGTCCGAGAAAAGAGGCCGTCGTTGCCCAGTCCGAGAAAAGAGGCCGTCGTTGCCCAGTCCGAGAAAAGAGGCCGTCGTTGCCCAGTCCGAGAAAAGAGGCCGTCGTTGCCCAGTCCGAGAAAAGAGGCTGTCGTTGCCCAGTCCGAGAAAAGAGGCTGTCGTTGCCCAGTCCGAGAAAAGAGGCTGTCGTTGCCCAGTCCGAGAAAAGAGGCTGTCGTTGCCCAGTCCGAGAAAAGAGGCTGTCGTTGCCCAGTCCGAGAAAAGAGGCTGTCGTTGCCCAGTCCGAGAAAAGAGGCTGTCGTTGCCCAGTCCGAGAAAAGAGGCTGTCGTTGCCCAGTCCGAGAAAAGAGGCTGTCGTTGCCCAGTCCGAGAAAAGAGGCTGTCGTTGCCCAGTCCGAGAAAAGAGGCTGTCGTTGCCCAGTCCGAGAAAAGAGGCTGTCGTTGCCCAGTCCGAGAAAAGAGGCTGTCGTTGCCCAGTCCGAGAAAAGAGGCTGTCGTTGCCCAGTCCGAGAAAAGAGGCTGTCGTTGCCCAGTCCGAGAAAAGAGGCTGTCGTTGCCCGGTCCGAGAAAAGAGGCTGTCGTTGCCCGGTCCGAGAAAAGAGGCTGTCGTTGCCCGGTCCGAGAAAAGAGGCTGTCGTTGCCCGGTCCGAGAAAAGAGGCTGTCGTTGCCCGGTCCGAGAAAAGAGGCTGTCGTTGCCCGGTCCGAGAAAAGAGGCTGTCGTTGCCCGGTCCGAGAAAAGAGGCTGTCGTTGCCCGGTCCAAGAAAAGGGGCTATTGTTGCCCAATCCGTGAACAAGTCTGCCGCCCAGCCCATGAAAAGACTGTGTTGCCCACGCATACCCTCGGGCAGCCAGACCCTCGCCAGCTCGGCCCCGGCTATTCTTTTTGGGGGGTAGATATCCATAATCTCTCCCTATGCCGGACATTCAAGCTCTCAGCAGTCCGGCATGCATGCCCTCCGCCGGGGCCCGAGCGCCAAAGAAACCTTAATCAATAAAACATTTTAATTGTATTCTCTCTCTCGTTTTGTGAGTCTCTTCAGGTTGAAATGAAGTCGAAGACGCAAATTCAACAATGGCAGGACTCACAGCTGCATCGAATCACTCATCAACTGTCCACCTGGATACAGCTGCATCGAATCACTCAACTGTCCACCTGGATATAAGGCGCCCCTTTCCTCAGCTCTTCCTGTTTGCCCGTTGCCAGTCTAGTCGCCTCCCTCCACCTCCCCGTCTCCTCCCGGGGTTTCTGGTTCCTCGGTTCTCCCCTGTTCTTCGTCCCGCCTCCGCCGCCTGGGGTTGTCCTGCTCGCCTCCGTCTTGGTCCTGCTGCGGTGTGCTTTCCTGCTTCCTGTTCCCTGCGACCCAGCCAGTAATGGCAGTTGGCCGCTTGTCCTGAGCCTGGTTCTGCTGGAGGTTTCTTCCCCTCGTGGGAGTTTTTCCTTCCCACTGTCGCTTCGTGCTTGCTCAGGATGGAGGTTCTGCGCTGGTGTTCGTCTCAGGGTTGACCGGTGCCGTCGGCCGCTGGCTGGCTGTCATTCACGTACCGGTGGGATGGATTGGACGTCTGCGGTCCCTTCTCCACCACCGGGTTCGGGTCCCGGGGGGGTAGATATCCATAATCTATCTCCCTATGCCGGACATTCAAGCTCTCAGCAGTCCGGCATGCATGCCCTCCGCCGGGGCCCGAGCGCCAAAGAAACCTTAATCAATAAAACATTTTAATTGTATTCTCTCTCTCGTTTTGTGAGTCTCTTCAGGTTGAAATAATATTACTTATAATATTTACTTTATTATTTTATCGCTTTGATAAAGAGATCAATCTTAAAGGTCTTTTGGGAGAGGGGAGTAGCGAGGGATTGGGGGATCTCAGATTGGCTAGGAAGTAAGAAGGGGGGTCTTTGAGTAAAATAGGTTGGGAACCACTGATCTTGAGTGTTTAATCATTATTTGATTTGATACCTGGACGATTGAGCATGAACTTTGTTGCCTTGAACAACTTTGGCTGTGGCTGCCTGTCTGGGAGGAGTTGACGAGGGACAGGACGTCCCCCAGAAACCATCTTGGCTCCAGCAAATTGGTTGGTCCACTTAAGGCGTTTACTGCTTGGTGGGGAAACAATTTACTTGAACTCCTCTGATTGATGAAGCCTTCCAGATATAGTCCCTAGGTGAGAGTGAATGATTGTTTCGTTTGTCTCTATGTGGCCCTGTCCAGGATGTACCCCACCCCTGATTGCTGGACATGGGCACCAGTGACCCCAGTGACCCAAAAATGGAAGAATCAGGTAAAAGATAATGGATGGATGGATAGATTACCCTGGTTAGAGATTTATGAGGGCAGAACGGTGACATAATTGCTACAGCTGCTGCCTCTCAGCGAGCAGGTTACCCTGGTTCAAATCCTGGTCCGGGGGCCTTTCTGGGTGGAGTTTGCATGTTCTCTCCATGCATGCGTGGGTCTTCTACGAGTACTCTTGTTTCCTCCCACAGACAAAAAATATGCATGTTAGGCTGACTGGTAACTCTAAATTGTCCCCAAGTGTGAGTGAGTTGTTTGTCTAGTTTCTCAATATGTGGCCCTACGGACTTGTGACCTGTCCTGGGTGCGCCCTTCCTTTTGCACTGTGATGGCTGGACATGACCACTGGTGACTCCCATGACCCAAGACGGAAGAAGCGGGTAAAGGATGGATGGGATTTATGAGTAACAGCTTCAGGGTAGAAGCTGTTCCTCAGTCTAGTGGATCTACACTTAATGCTCTGGAATCTTCTGCCTGAGGGGAGCGGGGCAAAAATTGTGTGCTGGGTGAGTGGAATCTTTCATGATGCAGGTGGCCCTCTTCCTACATCTGGAGGTGTAGATGTCTGATGATGGAGAGACTTCAGTCTTCTACAACCTTCACCACTCTCTGCAAAGCTCACCTTTCTGCAGCTGTGTAGCCTCCATGCCACACATTAATCCTGGAATACAAGATTGATACTGGAGCTAGAGGCAACAAAACGTCAGTTGAAACAATTTAGAATCTCATGCGTATTTGATACAGGAACAGAGTTAAGTAATTGTAGTGGTAGGTCAGATGAATTGGAGCTCACGGAAAGTGATTTTGGTAGTTTTCCAGAATCTTTTTGGGTCATTTAGATTTTCAAGGTCTGAGATGGGACATAGTTCCATTTTGCAGCTTTGATGGAAGCTGTACAAGAATTCTGCAGCTGTCAAAATTGCAACCACTCAGTATCTGAACCAGACTGTCTTGTTGCTCAAAGCTATTACCTCATGTCTAAAGAGATCAGCTAACTCAGGGGTAAACCAGGTGTCGTCTCATCCTTTAATTCTGAACTAGCTGAAAGGGGCATGTTTACTGTATTTACAAAATAGCAAGTATTGTAATAGCTCCAAGCAAGGTTAATTTCCATTAGTAGGATACAATGCCAGTGAACGTGGAACAGGTCCCACAAGAAGGCCAGTTCACCAAAATGCTTCATTTTTCTTTTACCATACTATCCCATACCATTTTATTTATAAAGCACTTTAAACAGGAACAAGGCCAAACCAAAGTGCTGAACAAACAAACAACAGGCAACACACACAATGAAGTGCAAAACAAAAGACATAAAAACATTGCAGATCATAAATAAAACGACCAAATACAAATCAGCTGGTGTTGAAAGCAACAGAACAGTAGTGAGTCTTTAAACGGGATTTGAAAACTGAGAGGGAGGGGGCCTGTCTGACGAGCAGAGGTAACTCGTTCCAGAGTCTTGGGCCTGCTACAGAGAAGGCCGTCTCCGCTGCGTTTAAGACGAGTCCCTGGAACTCTTAAAAGTACCCGGTCCTCTGACCTCAAAGCACGTTGTGGGACATATGGGTGTATCAAATCCGAGAGATAGGCAGGGGCGAGACTGTTCAGAGATTTGTAGACATACATGAGACTTTTGAACTGGATTCGAAGATGAACAAGTAGCCAGTGCAGGGAGGCCAAGACTGGTGTAATGTGCTCACTTTTGCGTGTACTGGTTAAAAATCGGGCTGCTGCGTTCTGAACCAGTTGTAGTCGTGCAATGGTGGCCATAGGCGTAATTTACACGGGGGTTGTGGGGGTTTTGACCCCCACAATAATTTGATCCGGTCATTTCAACCCCCCCAATAAAATGACATCATTTCGTCATTATACATATCTTACATCAATAATTGATTTTCTTTATTCATTCAAATTTTTTAGTAAAATTGCTGCATGTTTTTAACAAACTCCCTGAGGACTGACCCCCTCCCCTGCAAATAATTTGGTATCACCCATCTCACCGGCTACAGGAAGTCACGTGAGTCACGGAGCTGCTCATGAAGTTGCCCAGAAGTTTCTACATGCATGTGTCCGAAAAAGGCCTCCTTTGGTCTGACTGACTCTGTCGCTGCCTGCCCCTTGCTATGGATGTAGCTGCTATTAGCTGTGAGGTTCGCTGTTTTTGTTTGCAAGATACCACTCATAAACCACACCGCGGATTTTTAAATCCAGCTGATTTCACATTTGGTTCAGCTCAGGAGCCCGTCTGCTGTAGTGAGGTAAGAAATATATTTTTTAAGCGTTTATTTAACTAAATTTAAAGAAACAAAGCTCCGGTTTGACCCGCCTGGCGCCTGCATAAAAATCAGCGAACTTTTTTTTTTTAATCCAGCTGATTTGAACATTTCGTCAAACTCAGGAGTATGTCTACTATCACCCATAAGTCAGCGAAGAAATACTGTATATTTTTAAGCGTTTATTTAGCTAAATTTAAAGAAAGAAAGCGTCCGGTTTGACCCGCCTGGCGCCTGCATAAAAATCAGCGAACTTTTTTTTTTAAATCCAGCCGATTTGAACATTTCGTTAAACTCAAGAACACGTCTTCTATAAAGTCAGCTTAGTAATATATTTTTTCTCGCAAAGAAATAATTGTTTTTACCGTGTTTCTTTGTGAAGTTCTTCGTACTAGCTGGGTCCTGTCGCCGCCATCTTGATCAGGACAAAGCTGACGCGTCGCGTGGAGATGACGCGTATACAGCAAGAGAAATTGAATATGATGTCCCATTAAGTAAAGCAGAAATAAAAATAATTGTTAAAGATAAAATAAATGATATGTGGCAGGAGAGGTGGGATTTAGAGGAAAGAGGAAGACATTTACATAACATACAGAAGGAGGTACTCCTAAGTGACGATAGTAGTTTAATGACTAGGAGAGAGGAAGTATGGATTAACAGGTTGAGGATTGGGCACACTACATTAAATAGTGGTCTAAAGATAATAGGAAAACATCCATCAGGTGACTGCTCTAATTGTGGGGTACTGGAAGGAGTGGAACATGTGTTGATTTATTGTAAGAAATATAATAAAGAGAGGAAGGCACTGGAAAGGGTAATGGGGAGTTCGGTGACAATGGTTACTTTATTGAAGAAAAATCAGTCACAGGTTATAACTAAAGCACTTGTTAAATATTTGAAAGTTACAAAATTAGCTGAAAGGATTTAATTTTATTTTTATTAATTAATTTATTTATTTATTTTTTGTTGAAAGTAGACTCTTGAATTACATCTCCGTCCGGTTGATGGCGGTAATACACTGAGTTTGTAAACTGCCAGTAAACACCATCGAAGAAGAAGAAGAAGAGATGACGCGTATTAAACACTGAAGCGTATAGTGTACAATTTTTTCGTGTTTATTGTTAATCACAACCCCCCCAATGTTAGACCTAAAGTTACGCCCCTGATGGTGGCCTGACTGACGCCAAGCAGAAGAGAATTGCAGTAATCAAGCCTAGATGTAATAAATGTGTGAATTACTGTCTCCAGGTTATTTTTTGATAATATGGGCTTCAGTTTAGACAGTCGCCTCAGCTGGAAAAAACAGGATTTAACGATCATATTTACATGACTGTTGAGTTTCATGGAAGGATCCATTATCACTCCCAGATTTGTGACTTTTTGTTTTTCAGACAGGGCTAGAGCAGAAAGGTCAATGCAGTGGTTCGAGATTGTGTCATTGGGAAGGAACAATATGGCTTCAGACTTCTTATCATTGAAACTTAAGAAATTTAAAGCCATCCAGTCCCTGATGTCAGCCAGGCAGTCGAGCAGAGGTTGAATAGAGCATGTACCATTGTGTCTTAGGGGGAAGTAAATTTGACAGTCATCGGCGTAGAAGTGGAAGGATATGTTGTGTTTCCGGAAAATAGCACCAAGTGGCAGCAGGTATAAGGAGAATAGGAGAGGACCCAGGATGGACCCCTGCGGAACCCCCCATTTAAGAGCCGCCACTGCAGAACTAAAATCATTGATGGAAACACAAAAGGATCTGTCAGAGAGGTAGGATCTGAACCAATTGAGGGCTGACCCTCTGATGCCCACCCACTGCTCCAACCTAGCAATGAGGATCTCATGGTCGATGGTGTCGAAAGCAGATGTGAGGTCCAATAGGACAAGCAGCACAGAGTCACCAGTGTCTGTGGATAGGAAGATGACGTTAAAACCCTTCAGTAGGGCAGTCTCAGTGCTGTGGAGAGATTTGAAGCCAGACTGGAAGAGCTCGGGGATAGCGTGTTCCTCCAGGAAACACTTCAACTGGGACTCAACTATTTTCTCTAGAAGTTTAGATACAAATGGGAGTCTGGAGACAGGCCTGAAGTTAGATACTACTGAAGGGTCAAGGTTTGGTTTTTTAGGAGAGAAAATTAAAAAAAAAAAATTTTTAGAATTAACCTAGGCTAGAGTGAGGCAATTTAGTAGCTCTAATGTCAAACAATGCAATGATCACTTACCTCCAAAAACACCCAAGAAAATTTGAGGCATTTTTTAGAGAAATATAGGTCCTTCTAAAAAAAAACAGCATATTGTGATAAGGTCATTATTTTCCATAATGTAATGATAAAAATGAAACTTTCATATATTTTAGATTCATTGCACACCAACTGAAATATTTCAGGTCTTTTGTTTTAATACTGATGATTTTGGCATACAGCTCATGAAAACCCAAAATTCCTGTCTAAAAAAATTAGCATATTTCATCCGACCAATAAAAGAAGTGTTCTTAATACAAAAAAAGTCAACCTTCAAATAATGTTCAGTTATGCACTCAATACTTGGTCGGGAATCATTTTGCAGAAATGACTGCTTCAATGCGGCGTGTCATGGAGGCAATCACCCTGTGGCACTGCTGAGGTGTTATGGGAGACCCAGGATGCTTCGATAGCGGCCTTAAGCTCATCCAGAATGTTGGGTCTTGCGTCTCAACTTTCTCTTCACAATATCACACAGATTCTCTATGGGGTTCAGGTCAGGAGAGTTGGCAGGCCAATTGAGCACAGTAATAATACCATGGTCAGTAAACCATTTACCTGTGGTTTTGGCACTGAGCAGGTGCCAGGTCGTGCTGAAAAATGAAATCTGCGTAAAGCTTTTCAGCAGATGGAAACATGAAGTGCTCCAAAATCTGATAGCTATCTGCATTGACCCTGCCCTTGATAAAACACAGTGGACCAACACCAGCAGCTGACATGGCACCCCAGACCATCACTGACTGTGGGTACTTGACACTGGACTTATGGCATTTCCTTCTCCCCAGTCTTCCTCCACATTCCGAATGACGTGCAAAATTTGCTTTCATCTGAAAAAATACTTTGGACCACTGAGCAACAGTCCAGTGCTGCTTCCCTGTAGCCCAGGTCAGGCGGTTCTGCCACCGTTTCTGGTTCAAAAGTGGCTTGACCTGGGGAATGCGGCACATGTAGCCCATTTCCTGCACACTCCTGTGCACGGTGGCTCTGGAATCAGCCCTTCTCCACAATCTTGGAGAAGGGCTGATTCCAGAGCCACCGTGCACAGGAGTGTGCAGGAAATGGGCTACATGTGCCGCATTCCCCAGGTCAAGCCACTTTTGAACCAGAAACGGTGGCAGAACCGCCTGACCTGGGCTACAGGGAAGCAGCACTGGACTGTTGCTCAGTGGTCCAAAGTATTTTTTCAGATGAAAGCAAATTTTGCACGTCATTCGGAATGTGGAGGAAGACTGGGGAGAAGGAAATGCCATAAGTCCAGTGTCAAGTACCCACAGTCAGTGATGGTCTGGGGTGCCATGTCAGCTGCTGGTGTTGGTCACAGCGTTTTCCCACCACTCTTCCCTTCCCACAGAGGTGCCTTGATACAGCACTCTGGGAACAGCCTAGTCGTTCAGAAATCTTTGTGCGTCTTACCCTTTTGCTCGAGGGTGTCAATGGCCTTCTGGACAGCAGTCTTACCCATGTTTCGGTTTGAGTAATGAACCAGGCTGGGAGTTTTTAAAAGCTTCAGCAATCTTTTGGTTTATTAAACCTTTGATATGCCAATTTGAGATTATAGATTGGAGTTTTCTGAGCTGTATGCCAAAAGCAGTATTAAAACGATAGAAATATTTCAGCTGGTGTACAATGTATCCTAAAAAAAAAATGTTTTTAATTACATTATGGAAAATGACCTTTATCACAATATATGCCAATTTTTTTTTAGAAGGACCTGTATAAATGAACGCCTTTTTGACCTGTATGAACTAGACAATCTTCCTGGGCATTTAGTATTTAGGCAAGCTGGGGTGTCGGATTTGATGCAAATTGAATGATAAACCTTTAAAATTCTTCAGACATTTGAGACAGCACAAGATAAAAGAATCTCATTGAAATTTTTGTCAAGATTTCTGTTCACGACAAGGTCTCAGAAGCTGATGGGTGTGTATGTGTGTGGGGGGGATAACATCCCACAAAAGTTAGCTTCCAATTTAATTCATTACAAATTAGTGAGTTTTTGTAGACACAAGAGGACAGCCGTGACAGGTAAATGAAGCAGTCTTTTAGTAGTCTGGGATTGAATCCTGCTTGTACCTTGAAATTCAAGCAATGCTCATTTGTCCATTGAATATTCTCCCAATTGTATTAATCTGGAAATCCAATCCAGAAAGCTTTGTACCAGTAGTTTATTTTACCGTATTCTCCAGTGTATAATACGCACTTTTATTGCTCATTTGAATATCCTGCGTATTATACACCGAAGCGTATTATCTATGGATTTTTTCCCATATTTTTAGACCCATTTTTAGCTCTGATTCGCCGTTTTTCATTTTGGCCAAAAATGGTGCAGTACCAGTTTCGGCCGCTATGGGCGCTAATGCGCCCTGTAGTCTGTTTATTCAAACTGTTTAAATTCATGCTGAATAGCAAATGTTATTCCAAAATGTTATTCATGAAGGATTTCTCTTCTCAAACCTGCAGTGAAGATTCAGTGACACTGTTTCTCTCATTTTAGTTTGAGCTCAGGACAATCTCCTCAGAAGAGACTTTTTTGTCCTAATTAATCAGATGAATAATATCTGTTTTTGCTATTAACATAGGTCCCATATGTGACGCTTTAATGATGTTGTTTTAACCAAACAGGTTAACAGTGTTGTGTGTAGTGTTAAGATCAGTTACCATAAAATGCTGACATCTGAAACCAACACTTTCTTTCTGACAATTTGTAATGTTTGATTCAAATTAAAAGTATTACTGTCCCTTCAGGAATAACTCCCAAAAAGTTCATTACTGAGAGCCATCAGAGAAGTGTTGGGTTTGGCGCCATCTAGTGGCCATAAGACTGTCACGGCAGCGCGTATTATACACCGGAGCGTATTATACACCGACGAATACGTTACTCAATCCAATCATGGGTAGAGCAAGTGTAAAGGCAACAGTTTGATTTAGAACATTTTTCATGAGAACTTCAACCTGTGGTGGGCAAGCAGTTGACAACCTTCGCCATAATTTTTTTGCATTTCAGATTTTGAAAATCAAATTTAAGAGAGAATGTTTATTTCTTCAAATGAACCCAATTTCTTCCAAAGACTTTGGCACATTTTTTGAAAAAATATAAAAATTCATAGCTGGGAGCAATCAAATCCAAAGTAGATGTGGTAGTTTGTCTACAGGTCAGCCTTAAGATTACCGCTTAGTTATGTGGTTACCAGAGGAAAGTGACGAACATTGTGCTCCACGAGGACAGTAGGGCCATGAAGTTCTCTAAAGCTAGCATTTAGCCACATACCGGTACTCGTGCTAGGAAAAGTCAACATAACTTTAACATGTTTTCAAACTTCATATTCAAATGTAGTTCTTGTCATACAATGAAACACTTGAGGGGACCGCTTGAACATGAATTTATTAAAATTTATATTAGTCAAATTTTAGTTGGCAACTTGTTCAGCATCTTTACTTTTGCTGGTTGTTCCTAAAGAAAGCAACAAGTCAGAATATGAACAACAACAACAATTACAACACCAACACCTTAAAGTTTATGGCACTCACCTGGACAGAAAAAACATGGGTCTACATATCTTGCTTCCGTTACAGCTGTGGTCGTTTGATGAGATTATGTGGTTTATGAGGCCACATGCGCCAGTTACCAAGTTGCCTGCCATAGTAGCGAGGCTGCCGAGGACTTTTGGATACATGCGATTGGTGCATTGCAGGCTCAGGCTTCAGGGGCAGGTGACCAAGACGTGTATGCTCAGAGTCCTCGGAATTCTGGGAACTGTAGTCCAATTGCTGCTCCTGTGAGATCTCTTGATCCATGGGAAGGTAGCCAGGATACAGGTAGTGCTCTTGATCCATGGGAAGGTAGCCAGGATACAGGTAGTGCTCTTGATCCATGGGAAGGTAGCCAGGATACAGGTAGTGCTCAAGACCCACTAGTGGGTAACCAAGATGCTGGTTGTAAGGGTGCTCTGAACCCACAGGTGGATGACCTGGGTACTGCTGCTGATGGGGAGGCTTTGGACCCACGGGTGGATGACCTGGGTACTGCTGCTGATGGGGAGGCTTTGGACCCACGGGTGGATGACCTGGGTACTGCTGCTGATGGGGAGGCTTTGGACCCACGGGTGGATGGCCTGGGTACTGCTGCTGATGGGGAGCCTTTGGACCCACGGGTGGATGGCCTGGGTACTGCTGCTGATGGGGAGGCTTTGGACCCACGGGTGGATGGCCTGGGTACTGCTGCTGATGGGGAGGCTTTGGACCCACGGGTGGATGACCTGGGTACTGCTGCTGATGGGGAGGCTTTGGACCCACGGGTGGATGACCTGGGTACTGCTGCTGATGGGGAGGCTTTGGACCCACGGGTGGATGACCTGGGTACTGCTGCTGATGGGGAGGCTTTGGACCCACGGGTGGATGACCTGGGTACTGCTGCTGATGGGGAGGCTTTGGACCCACGGGTGGATGACCTGGGTACTGCTGCTGATGGGGAGGCTTTGGACCCACGGGTGGATGACCTGGGTACTGCTGCTGATGGGGAGCCTTTGGACCCACGGGTGGATGGCCTGGGTACTGCTGCTGATGGGGAGCCTTTGGACCCACGGGTGGATGGCCTGGGTACTGCTGCTGATGGGGAGGCTTTGGGCCCATGGGTGGATGACCTAGATACTGCTGCTGATGGGGAGGCTTTGGGCCCACGGGTGGATCACCTGGGTTCTGCTGCTGATGGGGAGGCTTTGGACCCACGGGTGGATCACCTGGGTACTGCTGCTGATAAGTAGGCTTTGGACCCATGGGTGGGTGACCTGGGTACTGCTGCTGACGGGGAGGCTTTGGACCCACCGGAGGTTGTCCAGAGTCCTGTTGGTGCTGGGGAGGCATTGCTCTATAGGGTGATTTAAGCCCATGTGGTAAGGACCTGGGACCCACTGGTCCTCCTATTGGGTAGCCAGGTTCATCAGGAAAGTGCCGTTCACCAGTAGAGCGAATAAAAGGACCCAGGACTTCACTAGGCCTATATTTCTTTGCAGAACCAGCATTAGCAGCTGTTGGGGAAAAAGCAACCATTACTTAAACCCTTTAGTTACGTCATATTTGCTGCATGAAATTTTGGTAAATCAAACTATGTTTTGGTTTTTCATACAAACGAGATGAGCCCACATTTTAATCAAGCTTACCATTTACTTGATCTAATCCAGCGGCTATCAGGGAAAACAGCAACAATCTGGGAAGACAAATATTTGTTAAGTTTTTTTCCCCCATTTCAATTTGAAAGAAAACTAAAACATTTAAACAAAAACTTTACACTCACCTAAAGAAATGTTGCATGTTTTACACACAGCAGCAAACAGTAACTTTTGACAGACACAATGAAACCAGTCAACTAGTCAAATAAAACAGCAAATCAGATTTGAACTCCACTGCTTTTTGTACCTTTGCCTCTGCCTTGATTAGTTACATCAACACAGGTGTATCATATTAAGAATGCAGGTGTGACTAACAGGAGGAAGATGGTGCTTCTTCTTCTTCATCATGCAGAGTTTTATGGTGATTTACAAACAATGGAAAGTGTGCATTACCACCACCTACTGGTTTGAAGTGTGGATCAAAAATGTCTATATTATGTCTGCAGTCATGCTTGTGTTCTATTTACTAATTTTGTGTTTCTAAAACAAAGTATAATAAATTGAATACTTAATTTCTTACTTCATTATATAATATATTTATTATTTCTAAATCTTTCTTTGATTTTTCCCAATTCTTCGATCATACTGTTTATTGTTGTGCGTACCTTATCTTTTTTTTTTTTAAACAGGTCCCTCTTAATTTTTTTTTCCTTGTGACTCAGTCAGACTAACTTGTATAAATACATGTTGAATGAAAATACGTCTCTGTGATTTTCATATTTCTGACCAGTGGTGGGATCTAACAAAGTACACGTACTTCAGTACTCTACGTAAGTACATTCTTTGTGTATCTGTACTTTACTTAAGTAGAGTTAAACGTGGATACTTTTGATTTTTACGCCAATACATTATACATCAAGTATCTGTACTTTCTACTACACTACATTTCTATAATTATTTTTATTATCTGCAACATTTTTATGTCTAAATTCTGTTTATTACTTCATTTTGTATGTTGCCTATGTGTTGCCTGTTGTTTATTTGTTTGTACAGCACTTTGGTTGGCCTTGTCGCTGTTTAAAGTGCTCTATAAATAAAATGGTATGGTATAATTTGTTGTGTTACACGTCACATTTGTGTTGCATTTTTTAAATTTGTTTGTTAGTTTGAAAGTAACCAATGGTGAGAGGGGAAATAGTCCATTGATCCACTGCAAAGGGGGCACGTAATGTTAGATCTGCCTTCAAAAACAGCTGGGCCAGTGATGAATATTCTAGTATATACATCATTGAGCTGGGTTCACCCGCAGCACCACTAACACACCCAAAATCTAGACCCAAAATCTAGATTGGATTGTGGAATGGTTTGGAGAATGATGTTAAAAATGCCACGTCAATGTGTACATTTCAGAAAATGGTCAAAACTGAATTGTTAAAAATTATTTATGAAGTAGCTTAATGTGTATTTTATTAGAGTTAGAAAAATTAGAAAGAGTTATTCATTTTGTTCTGTTTCTTGAAGGTTATAGTTGTTTGAACTAATTGTTTGAAAATAGGGGCAGATATAATAAGATTTTTTTCTTCTTTCTGCTACCTTTCATTTTTTATATTTTGTATTCTTATAGTTTATGTGATTGTTTTGTATTGTATTTTTATGAATACATTTTATAAATAAATAAATAAAAATAAAAAATGGATTCCACCGCCGAGAGTCAGCCAGAAGAAGCCACCCATGGCCTTATTTAAAAGACTTGTTCGAATTAACCAGTTCAAAAAATGACTTGTGGAGATTCTGGTGTCATCTTTGCCTCCCCTGAAACCATGTACTTCTGGCTTTCAAAAATTCACCGTCATATCTGAAAAAAGATATTGCGGTAAGTTAAGTTGCTAAACACTACCTGACTTTTACATGTGAAATTAGGTTGAAGTCTTGCTTCTTGTTCAAATGTACTGCTAAGAACAAGTAAACACAATTAAATTATTATAATCTAGCATGAACTGGAAAAATGCATGTTGCTAAAGCAGTGTTGTCTTGGTCATGGATGATTGCTTGGATGCTAAATAATATAGAGTGGGAAGCATGTCCATTTTAATAGAGTTCTCCGAAACAATAATGCCAAATAGAATAAAAATAGGATTCTTGAGTTTCCCGGTCAGGCCTTTCATCCCCCACCACTCAGATGCTACAAATGTCAGAGGTATGGACACATGGCAGCGGTGTGTAAAAGCAAGCAGAGGTGTCCTAAATGTGGAGAGGCGCACAGGATAGAAGAATGCAGAGAAGACAAACAAGAAAAGTGCTGTAACTGTGGAGGTCAACACAGAGCTAACTCTGGAAAGTGTGAGGTGAGAAAGAGAGCAGTAGAAATACAACAAATAAAAATGACTAAAAATATTAGCTACGCTGAAGCAGTCAGGAGTGTTCAGGGACAAAAGAAAAGAGAAGCAGACCGGTAAGCAGTTGGGCTGTCTGTGTGTACCTGTTTATGTCTGAGGTTGGGTTTTGGGGCCCCTCATTTAATGTGGGGTCTACTTCCCCCTGTCGCGCCCCCCTCCGGTGGCGGCCCCCCCTGCTGCCAGTGCGTTGGTGGCTCTCGGCATCTGGGCTGGGTGATCGGGTGTGTGCCGGCCAGCCCTGGTGGCTGCCTGCCGGGGCCTGGGTCCCCTGGCTCAGTCGGGCCTCTGTTGTCGGGTGGTATGACCTCGGGGCTCAGTGTCCATGCCCGGATCTACTCTGGGGGGCGTGTTGCCGGCGGGGCCTGTGGGCTCGTTGCTGCAGCCTCCTGGGATTTCTGCATTGTGGTTGCTAGCGGTCGTCCGGGGCTTTCCTCTGCTTCTCTCTGGGGGGTGCAGTTGTCCCTGTCAGGAGACTCTCAGGGCTCCAGGCTTGGGGGCCACTGTGTGTCTGTGGCTCTGGTCCTCCCTGTGTTACCTTCGTGTCCTGTGGGAGCGGGTCTGTGGATCCTCACATCCACTATTGGACATTCTTATGGAGAAATTTTATAGTAACAAGCTCACACAGGTGTTTAGATTCAGGTGTTTATCAGATACACACTCAGTTGGGTTGTGGTGGCCACTAAATACATCTTGTATTATCATGTACTATATAAAATACTTTCCAATGATTTTATAAGTATCATTATACTGTATATGTTGTTTTGTTGTTGTGGTTTCTCGTTTTGTTTTTTTGTTTTTTCCGCAGAGGCAGACTTTAAAGTCCATTTGTGTTCTTTTTATACCTCTCTCTCTCCTCTACTCCTATCACCTTCTTTCTCTTTTTTCTTTTACCCCTTCTCTCTCTTTTCTAGCCTTATTTTCTTCTGTGCCTTTTCATATCTGTGTCCACACTAAACAAATTGTGAATAAAAACTGAATGCAATGATGTGGAGGTGCCAACATCTAATATTTTATTCAGAATAGAACACAAATCACAGATCCTCCTATGTTCAGATGTGTGCTTGTTCCTTCTGAAGTCCACAATCATCTCCTTCGTCTTCTTCACATTGATGTGAAGGTTATTCTCTTTGCACCAGCTCTCCAGGTGTTCCACCTCCTCCCTGCAGCTGGACTCATCATTATTTGTGATGCATCCACCACCGCTGTATCATCTGCAAACTTTACAATGTGACAGCCTGGATGGGTAGGTGCACAATTATATGTGAGCAGAGTGAACAGGAGAGGGCTCAGCACTCAACCCTGAGGAGAGCCAGTGCTGAGGGTTATGGTGGAGAAGGAGAAGTTGTGGATCCTCACTGACGGCTGTCTGTGAAGAAGTCTACTACCCAGTTACAAATGGAGTGGCTTAGTGTGAGTAGTTTGCCCATCAGGGTTTGGGGGATCATGGTATTGAAGGCAGATGTGAAGTCCACAAAGAACATGTGGACGTATGAGTCCTTCTGCTCCAGGTGGGTGAGAGCAGTGTGGACCACAGAGGAGATGATGTCCTCTGTTGATCAAAAATGAGCCTGTAAAATGGACTGTACTTATATACAGTAGCCCCTTTCTACCCATCAAGCTACTCAAAGCTCTTTACACTATAATCTGTGCCCTCTATTACCCATTCTTACAGCACTCTACAGTATATCTATACAAAGAATAATCAGTGTTTTAGACCACATTCATACACTGATGGGACACGCATCGGAGGCAATGAGGGGTTCAGTGTCTTGCCCAAAGACACTTCAACGTGACTGGATAGTGGTGGAATCAAACCCCCCAACTCTCCCATTGGAGGACGACTGCTCTAGCCACTCAGCCACAGCTGGTCCTGTGCCCTGTACTTCAACAATCTCATCCAAGTGAGATTATATGAGAGGGTTCAGCTTGTCTGCAGGAACTGAGAGTTGCTTCCTCTGTGTGATCAAAGGCAACGTGTGCATTCTGCTCCAAACTTGTTCATGACTTATCAGATATTTGTCTGTTTGACTTGCAAACATGTCTCCTTTAAGTGGTTGTACTGGAATAGTTAATTAGTGCTGCTAATATAAACTTCAGAGACTTTTCATTATTGTTGATGCAACCTGCTGCTCCATTTGAGGGTTTTTTCCTCTGGATAAAACAAATTGAATTCATTTATTCACTGAAGTGAGTTAGTCTGTTAAACACAAACAATCGTTTTCTTAGTAAATTAGCTGAAGTATGATGCTCAATAGGGCAGCACGGTGGCACAACTGATAGTGCTGCTGCCTCTCAGGGAGCAGAACCCCAGTTCAAGTACCGGTTCGGGGCCCTTCTGGGTGGAGTTTGCATGTTCTTTCCGTGCATGCGTGAGTTTTCTCTGGGTACTCCAGTTTCCTCCCACAAACCAAAAACATGCATGTTAAACTGACTGGTAACTCTAAATTGTCCCTAGGTGTGAGTGAGAGTGTGAATTTGTCTCTATGTGGCCCTGTGATGGACTGGAGACCTGTCCAGGTGTACCCCGCCCCTCACACAGTGATTGCTGGACATGGTCACCATGGACCCCTTTGATCCAAAGTGGAAGAAGTGGGTAAAATATAATGGATGGATGATGCTTACTACATAGCTGTGCAAACTGTGAAGTCCTGGAGCAGCAGAAACATATAGGTTTAGATAATGTGTCACAGCTCCAGCTGAAATATGAAAGCACAGTCTGCATTTCTCACATTGACACATGAGCAGAGCATAAATTACAGGTGCATGTCATATGTTATCACATGTTCGAAGCTGTTCTCTGATTAAAGTAAATTTTGCATTTCCTTTGAAAATCAAGGTCCCAGAGTCTGGAGGAAGAGATGAGAGGCACAGATTCCACGTTTCTTGAGGTCCAGTGTCAAGTTTCCACAGTCAGTGATGGTTTGGGGTGACATGTCATCTGCTGGTGTTGTTCCACTGTGTTTGAGGTCCAAGATCAATGCAGCCATCTATCATGCTTTAGAGCACTTCATGCTTCCTGCTGCTGACCAACTTTATGGAGATGTAGATTTCATTTTCCAACAGGACTTGGCACCTGCACACAGTGCCAAAGCTACCAGTTCCTGGTTTAAGGACCATGGTATTCCTTTTTTTAATTGGCCAGCAAACTCACCTGACCTTAACCCCATAGAAAATCTATGGAGTGTTGTGAAGAGGAAGATGAGATACACCAGACACAACAATTCAGAAGAGCTGAAGGCCACTATCAGATCAACCTGGACTCTCATAACACCTGAGCAGTGCCACAGACCAAGGGAGTAACTTTGTGTTGAAAGTTGGTGGGGACGGAAATCCAAAATGCTGCATCTGCTTTTTTGGACAAAGTACCGGTACTTTTTACAATTGTGTATGTCATAATAATAACAGTTGTATGACACCCTTACTAGCAGTTCAACAGATGTATGACACCCTTACTAGCAGTGTAACAACTGTATGACACTGAGTAGCAGTTTAACAGCTGTATGACACCCTGAGTTAGCATTTATCCTGTCAGATCATTGTACAATGTTACTAACACCTTCATTTTCATTTCATCCGCACACAAGTTTTATACAAAAAGTCTTTGGAAGAAGGCAAGATACAGAAAGACATTGTTAACAGGAATAACAATAAAAAACTTTATTTAAATAGGACCTTCCAGCAACAACTTGCATTGTCAAAAGAGCATTACAAGATAATAAAGATAAAGGTTGAATGAATGAATGAAAATAATACTACAAACCGGATTCCAAAAAAGTTGGGACACTAAACAAATTGTGAATAAAAACTGAATGCAATGATGTGGAGATGGCAAATGTCAATATTTTATTCGTAATAGAACATAGATGACAGATCAAAAGTTTAATCTGAGTAAATGTAACATTTTAAAGGAAAAATATGTTGATTCAAAATTTCACAGTGTCAACAAATCCCCAAAAAGTTGGGACAAATAGCAATAAGTGGCTGGAAAAATGAAATTGAGCATATAAAGAACATCTGGAAGATCAATTAACACTAGTTAGGTCAATTGACAACATGATTGGTATAAAAAGAGCTTCTCAGAGTGTCAGTCTCTCTCAGAAGCCAAGATGGTAAGAGGATCACCAATTCCACCATTGTTGCACAGAAAGATAGTGCAGCAATACCAGAATGGTGTTACCCAGCGTAAAATAGCAAAGACTTTTAAGTTATCATCATCAACCGTGCATAACATCATCAAAAGATTCAGAGAATCTGGAACAATCGCTGTGCGTAAGGGTCAAGGCCGTAAAACTCTACTGGATGCTCGTGATCTCCGGGCCCTTAAACGTCACTGCACCTCAAACAGGAATGCCACTGTCAAGGAAATAACAGAATGGGCTCAGGAATACTTCCAGAAAGCATTGTCAGTGAACACAATCCACCGTGCCATCTGCCGTTGCCAGCTGAAACTCTACAGTGCAAAGAGGAAGCCATTTCTAAGCAAGCTCCACAAGCTCAGACGTTTGCACTGGGCCAGGGGTCATTTAAAATGGAGTGTGGCAAAATGGAAGACTGTTCTGTGTCAGATGAGTCACGATTTGAAGTTCTTTATGGAACACTGGGACGCCATGTCATCTGGACCAGAGAGGACAAGGATAGCCCAAGTTGTTATCAACGCTCCGTTCAGAAGCCTGCATCACTGATGGTATGGGGTTGCATGAGCGCTTGTGGCATGGGCAGCTTGCATGTCTGGAAAGGCACCATTAATGCAGAGAACTATGTTCAGGTTCTAGAACAACATATGCTCCATCTAGACGTCATCTCTTTCAGGGAAGACCCTGCATTTTTCAACAAGATAATGCCAGACCACATTCTGCAGCAATCACAACATCATGGCTACGTAGGAGAAGGATCCGGTACTGAAATGTCCAGCCTGCAGTCCAGATCTTTCACCTATAGAGAACATTTGGTGCATCATATAGTAGCATAATAGCAGCTCTTAGATCTACTAAACTTCCACCTGCTAAGCCCAGAATAATTCAAAAAAGGGATTTGAAACGTTTCAGTGAACAGTCATTCCTTTGGGATCTATCCCTCTTTGATTGGCAACGTATCCTACAAATCAATGACGTGAACACCGCTTGGAACTATTTTCACGATAGTTTCATTCTCTTTGTAAACAAACACGCACCTTTCCGGCAGTTCAGGATAAAGAGCCGTGACAGCCCCTGGTTTACTCCTGAACTAGCTGATCTCCTGCACTGGAGAGATCATCTTTGGGCCGCAGCAAGAAAATCACACTCAGACACTGATTGGTTGAAATTTCGGCAGCTAAGGAATAAATGTACAACTGCCATCAAAGCCGCAAAACGTAACTACTTCTTATCTCAGACCTCCAAAAATCTAAACGATCCTAAAAAATTCTGGAAAACCATCAAATCTCTCTCAGGCACCCCCCAATCATCTGACCTCCCATCACAATTTCTTGTTGACTCTGTTCCTGTGTCAAATAAGCACGAGATCCTGAACTGTTTCAATAAACATTTTGTTGCTTCTAGTTCATTATTTGACACAGTTACAAACGGAAAATCAGCCACTTTATCTAATAATCAAACTTCTACAAATCAAATCCCTCCTACAAGTCAACCATCTGTTAATCACACCTTCTCTTTTTCTCCGTTCTCAGTCAGTGAGGTAAATAAACTGTTAAATGATCTTGATCCTAAAAAATCTGCAGGTCCAGATGAACTTCCACCTTACTTCTTAAGGCTGGCTGCTCATATCATCACAGTCCCTGTGACCCACATCTTTAATCTGTCCATAAGCCAAAACACCATTCCGGATGCTTGGAAAACAGCCTTTGTTCTTCCTTTGCTGAAGGGAGGTGACCCCACCTCACTGAACAATTATCGACCGATCTCTAAACTCTGCATCTTAGCCAAGGTTCTAGAAAAACTGATAAACTCTCAGATCAAAAACTATCTGGACTCATTTAACATCTTACCTCTTCATCAATCTGGTTTCAGGAAAAAACACAGCACAACAACTGCTTCTCTGAAGGTTCTGAATGATGTTGTTGAAGCATTGGATGCTAAGGACTATTGTGCTGCACTTTTCTTAGACCTGTCTAAAGCTTTTGACACTGTGGATCATAACATCCTGTGTCATAAGCTCTCAGAAATCGGTTTCTCTGATCACACCATCGGTTGGTTTTCTAACTATCTTTCCAATCGGAGGCAATGTGTTCAACATAACGGTACTTTTTCCAGCTATTTAACAGTTAAAAATGGTGTACCACAAGGCTCAGTTTTAGGACCCACTCTCTTTACAATCTACATAGCTAATGTAGGTCACTGCATCCCTGATGCATCCTTACATTTCTATGCTGATGATACAGTTGTTTATTGCCGAGCTAAAACAGTAGCTAAGGCTTTCCAGTTACTGCAATCCGCTTTTGACATCATCCAGTCAGATTTGTTCCGTCTCAAACTTGTCCTAAATGCTGATAAAACAAAAGGGATGTTTTTTTCAAATAGGAAGGCGGTTCCAGCAGATCCTCCTCTGATTTTATCTTCAAATGGTGTCCCTATTGAGTTTGTTGATTCCTATAAATATCTGGGTATCCTGATCGATTCACATCTCTCTTTTAAACTCCACGTGGAAAACCTAGTGAAGAAACTGAAAGTTAAACTGGGTTTCTTTTTCAGAAACAGATCATGTCTATCACTGAATGTTAGGAAACGCCTTGTATCTGTGACTTTCCTTCCCTCCATTGATTACGGTGACATTCTCTACATGAATGCTCCTACAAGCACCCTGCGGATGTTGGATGTTGTCTATCATGGTGCACTAAGATTCATAACTGGTTGTGATTATCGTACCCACCACTGCACCCTGTATTCACTGGTTAACTGGACATCATTAACCTCACGCAGACTCTTCCACTGGTACATTTTCATCTTTAAATCACTTCTTGGTCTGCTGCCCTCATACATCTCCTCCTACATGTCTTTGCGTGAGTGCAGCTACAGCGTGCGCTCTCAGGACATGATTACCTGCAGTGTTCCATCAGTGAGGACTGAACTTGGAAAAAGGGCCTTCTCCTATTCTGCTCCTGCTTCATGGAATATCTTACAAAAAGATCTGAAGCTCTCGAACTTGACTTCTCTAAATGGTTTTCAGAATCTGTTGGAATCCACCAATGCAGATTTGTTCCTGTCTTTGATTTTATACATATATCCTTATAATGTTTTGCTAGTTTTTTGATACTTTGTTAAAAAAATATATATATTTTTTTCTCTCTCTCTTTTGTATTCTATTGTTTATTGTTTGTTTGTTTATTGTTTATTGTTTAAGGAAATTCTACCATTGCTGTTCATTGTTCTTTAGTTTTAGCAGGTCGCTTTCGTAAATGAGCCCATGAGGTTCAAAAGATTTACCTGACTAAATAAAGGTTGAATGAATGAATGAATCATAAAGAGGAAGGTGCGACAAAGAAGGCCCAAGATGATTGAACAGTTAGAGGCCTGTATTAGACATGAATGGGAGAACATTCCTATTTCTAAACTTGAGAAACTGGTCTCTTCTGTCCCCAGACGTCTGTTGAGTGTTGTAAGAAGAAGGGGGGATGCCACACAGTGGTAAAAATGGACTTGTCCCAACTTTTTGGGGATTTGCTGACGCCATGAAATTTTGAAACAACATATTTTTCCCTTAAAATGATACATTCTCTCAGTTTAAACTTTTGATCTGTGATTTGCGTTCTATTCTGAATAAAATATTATATGTTGGCACCTCCACATCATTGCATTCAGTTTTTATTCAAAATTTGTTTAGTGTCCCAACTTTTTTGGAATCCGGTTTGTAAAAAACAACAACAATTAAGATTGTTATTTTCTCCCTAGCTTCATACAGTGCTCTTGATGTGTTGTGTATGTACTTACCTTAATATCTTTAAAATGCAGTGTTTGTGTTATGGCAGCGCTGCATCTTCTTTGCAACAAATTCATCTACCAAGGCTGGAAGCATGTTTGAAAAGTAAAATTTATAGAGGAGTTTCATCTGTGTATCTGTAAAGTCTTTGTCAAAAGAAATGTCCAACTCCAGATGTTCTGTTGGTGTCCAGACAACCAGCGAGCAGCTCTGCAGCTCCAGGCACGTCACTGTCAGCTGAACCTGGAAGAATAAATGTACAACATGTTTTAATGAAGGTTGAAAATATCTGTCACATAATTTAATTTCTTTTTTTCATTTACCCTTTATTTATACAGATACCCATACCATGCCATTTTATTTATAGAGCACTTAAAATAGCGACAAGGCCAACAAAAGTGCTGTTCAAACAACAGACAACACACACAATGAAGTTAAAAAAAAACAGAATTTAGACATAAAAACGTTGCAGATAATAAATATAACGACAACCTGTGTGAAGCAAACAGGTTCAAACACAGATCATCTGGTGTTGAAAGCTACTGAATAGTAGTGAGTCTTTAAATGGGATTTGAAAACTGAGAGGGAGGGGGCCTGTCTGACGAGCAGAGGTAACTCATTCCAGAGTCTTGGTCCTGCTACAGAGAAGGCCCTGTCACCTCTGACCTTAAGACAAGTGGAACTGTGAGAACTGGTCCGCTGACCTCAGAGAACAGAGATTGGGGGAGAGACTGTTCAGCAATTTGTAGACATACAGGATAAATTTAAACTGGATTCAAAGATGAACCAGTAACCAGTGCAGGGAGGTCAAGACTGGTGTAATGTGCTCTGTTTTGTCTGTACTGGTTAAAAATCGAGCTGATGCATTCTGGACCACTTGTAGTCGTGCAATGGTGTCTGACTGACACCAAACAGGAGTGGAATGTGAGTAGTCTCACTGAAGTCACGAGAACTCATTTTTAAGAGGGACTTGTTTAGGGAGCAGATGGTGGAGGTTAAGGGCCTTGCTCAAGGGCCCAGAGTGGGGCAAATGAGGGTGGAGGCAGGTGTGGGTGCTTCACATTTTCCACCCACATTTTGATGTTGACAGTACCAGGAGTTGAACCCGAGACTATCCAATCACAGGCCCACCTTCTCTGACCTCTGCACCACCATTCCCCCAATAATTCATATTTTGTAACTAAGAGCATTTACTCACCTGCAGGTAGAATCCACTTTGTCCATTGAGAAGAATGAGGTACTTTTCATCTTCTAAACATCTGATGTCACAATTTGGCCGATAGAAACTCTGAAAATGAAATGAAGCTATTTAGAGGACTTTAATCTGTAGGAGCTGCACTGAGTACAACAATCTATCCAGGCTTGCTCCAAACTAAAAACAGTAGGTGCACACTATCACTACAAATTTAATTAAAGTAATTAGTAAAACAATTATCAGCATTTATTCCACAGTATTGCAGCAGTGTGGCAGCCACCTCTCTTGCCCTGCAGCATGAACAACCTGCTGGTATTACACCTGATGTTGAAACTAACAGCCAGACTCAGAGAAGGAGGACTTTAAGGTTTTAGCTGGGCTCTGTGTCTGCTTCAAGATAAATAAGATTGTGCTCCACCTGTTTCAGAGCTTTTCAGATTGTTTTCAGCTTGTTCATTGATTCACCGTGAGATGCTAGTAGATTAGCTAAATATGCTAGTAGAAGTAATCTGCAGCCACTTCTTCAACTACTCGTCCTATATCCCTCCCTCCTCTGCAGCAGGATGATTATATTGTTTAAATTAAATTCACAAAGCTCGGACTAACTTCGCGCGCACTGTTCACATAAACAAACGTAGTTTTCACTCTGCCAGAAGTCGCGCACATATTACACGCAAAACGTCATCAACGATTTACTTACGTTCAGGAAATGCATGCACACTCTAAACTGTGTAAATACACAATAACACCATGAGTACTGTGCACCAAAACAATTTAATTACTTACTTTTGGTCGTATTTTGCCGTGTAGGGTGATCAGACGACTCCTCTGTGTCATGGCTTCTTGCAAACTGCGCATGCGCGAAATGCAGAGCCGCTGCTGGTCAGAACAGCTGTTCGGAAGTTTTTTTTGTTTGTTTGTTTGTTTGTTTGTTTTTTTGTCGGGGTTCGTTGACGGTGGGAAGCGGAGATAACTTTTTTCTTTTCTTTCTGAGTAGCTGCATGAATGGGGTTAAATACACAGCACAGAAAGTAAAATATGTGAACAAAATATTGGTGGGGACTTTCCCCCTAGTGGTCAACTTTGGTAGGGACGCGTCCATACCAGTCCTGTAGGAAGTTACGCCACTGGTATTAATGCGCTGTAGTCATTCTAGTGTTGAATAGTGTCTAACAAGCACTCACAGTTTTGTGGCATCAGTAGGGATGAGAACTAATGAGCCATAGATCTGTAACGACCCCCCCCCCCTTCTTGTTGTTTTGTTTTATGGCGATTGGCAGACCAACTGTAATGTGCATTACCGCCACCTACTGAGCTGGAGTGTGGACAGGAGATGAACAGAAAAAAATAATAATTCTGTAAAATTAACAACTCAACTAAATTCTCTCTATTAAGTTTGTATTTTTCAAGAAAATAATAATTTGATCTTTAACTTTACTGATATCACTAATGGTAAATGGTAAATGGAGCTTATTTATATAGCGCTTTCCAGCCCCCTGTGAGGAGCCCCAAAGCGCTTTACAATACCAGCCATCCACCCATTCATTCAGACATTCATACACCAGTAGTGGTAGCCTGCCTTGCAAGGCGCCATCCAGACCTACCGTGTAGTGGCAGTGTAGATGGTGTAGTGGCAAAGAATCTGACTTGTTATCCAAAGGACCCAGGTTCGAACCCCGGCCACGGCACACCTTGGGGTGTCTATGAGTGCACATCTATTTTCCCAGCTCCCCGAGTGCGACAACACTGCTCACTGCACCACCTGGTGGTTGGGGTGTCTATGAGTGCACATCTATTTTCCCAGCTCCCCGAGTGCGACAACACTGCTCACTGCACCACCTGGTGGTGGTTGGGTTAAATGCAGAAGACCAATTTCGTCTGTCAAATATGGGAACATACACAGATGACAAATGTGACAAATTATTATTATTATTATTATTACCGGGAGCAACTCGGGGTTAAGTGTCTTGCTCAGGGACACAACGACACATGGTGGGCGGATGCGGGATTCGAACCTCCAACCTTCCGATCAGGGGTTGACTGCCATTACCACTACACCACTAAAAACATCCCTCATTGTAAATTTAATTTTCTTTTTTTTTTGGAAATGCATTCTTTCTGTTTCGTACCCTGGACATTCCATAAAGACATGTTGAACCGTTTCAGGGAGATTGCTGGTGAACTTGTCACATAGTCCTGGTGCATACTTTATAATTATTTTAAGAGATTTATTAAGGCTTGTGTGTCCTATTCTATTGTACCACTGGTACATTTTCATTTTTAAATCACTTCTTGGTCTACTGCCTTCACACATCTCATATATGTCTCTGTGTGTGACTTTTTTTGTTAAATTTGTAATTAAAAAAAAAATCTGTATGCCTCTTTCATGATTGTCTATTGCTGTCACTGTTGTCATTCTTTGTTTAAAACAGGTCTCTCTTGTAAAAGAGTCCTCTAGGCTCAATGGGACAAACCTGTTTAAATAAAGGTTGAATGAATTGCGAGTAATTAGAATGTTCAAAATATTTCTGTGATAATTCAATCATGTTTCAAATCATTTTACAACAAGCTGTTTGCTTTAATAACACCATTAAATACCACAATCAATGTTGAAAGTTTATTATCAAATTTCATACTTGATGATGTAAAAGCTTTTGTTTTATTTTGCTGTATTTCTTGATTTTATTTTACTTTTGATTACAATAAAGCTTATGATTGTGGAATAGTTTGCATCCTGGTAATAATTTGAGTGGGATGCACTGATTTATTTTCAATAAAACAAAACATCTTCATTTTAATCCGCTCATTCTCAATCAGTTCATCTGGACAGTTTCTTTTTAGTAGAAACGTTTCACCCTCACTCCAGAGGGCTTCGTCAGTCAGAGTAGTCCAAAGCAAACTGAAGCTACCCCACCAAGTAAACAACTTAAG
Organism: Garcialebias charrua; assembly: GCA_038048925.1. Taxonomy (NCBI): domain Eukaryota; kingdom Metazoa; phylum Chordata; class Actinopteri; order Cyprinodontiformes; family Rivulidae; genus Garcialebias; species Garcialebias charrua. The sequence goes on from JBBPBX010000602.1 coordinate 90,086, forward strand.
TGGACCAACCAGTTTGCTGTAGCCAAGATGGTTTCTGGGGGCTTGTCCCTCGTCGACTCCTCCCAGGCAGGCAGACATGTCCAAAGTGGTTCAAGACAAGAAAGTTCATTCTCAATAGTCCAGGTATCAAATCCGCTCATTCTCAATCAGTTCATCTGGACAGTTTCTTTTTAGTAGAAACGTTTCACCCTCACTCCAGAGGGCTTCGTCAGTCAGAGTAGTCCAAAGCAAACTGAAGCTACCCCACCAAGTAAACAACTTAAGTGGACCAACCAGTTTGCTGTAGCCAAGATGGTTTCTGGGGGCTTGTCCCTCGTCGACTCCTCCCAGGCAGGCAGACATGTCCAAAGTGGTTCAAGACAAGAAAGTTCATTCTCAATAGTCCAGGTATCAAATCCGCTCATTCTCAATCAGTTCATCTGGACAGTTTCTTTTTAGTAGAAACGTTTCACCCTCACTCCAGAGGGCTTCGTCAGTCAGAGTAGTCCAAAGCAAACTGAAGCTACCCCACCAAGTAAACAACTTAAGTGGACCAACCAGTTTGCTGTAGCCAAGATGGTTTCTGGGGGCTTGTCCCTCGTCGACTCCTCCCAGGCAGGCAGACATGTCCAAAGTGGTTCAAGACAAGAAAGTTCATTCTCAATAGTCCAGGTATCAAATCCGCTCATTCTCAATCAGTTCATCTGGACAGTTTCTTTTTAGTAGAAACGTTTCACCCTCACTCCAGAGGGCTTCGTCGTTCTGGACTACTCTGACTGACGAAGCCCTCTGGAGTGAGGGTGAAACGTTTCTACTAAAAAGAAACTGTCCAGATGAACTGATTGAGAATGAGCGGATTTGATACCTGGACTATTGAGAATGAACTTTCTTGTCTTGAACCACTTTGGACATGTCTGCCTGCCTGGGAGGAGTCGACGAGGGACAAGCCCCCAGAAACCATCTTGGCTACAGCAAACTGGTTGGTCCACTTAAGTTGTTTACTTGGTGGGGTAGCTTCAGTTTGCTTTGGACTACTCTGACTGACGAAGCCCTCTGGAGTGAGGGTGAAACGTTTCTACTAAAAAGAAACTCCAGATGAACTGATTGAGAATGAGCGGATTTGATACCTGGGGCCTCATGTATCAACCGTGCGTGCGCACAAAAACCTTGCGTGCGTCACTATCCACGCAAAACCCCGTATGTATCAAAACTGAACTGAACGTGAATATGTGCGCATCCAGGTACATTTCCACGCCAGCTCCCGAGCACGCGTACGCACGTTTCTGTGGTTCTTGTTCCTTTGGCGACACTTACAGGTGATTCAGAGAAACTGAAGCCCCACAGTCTGTGGTTGACTTTAAGAGCGGCTTGAAGACCTTTCTTTTCAACCGAGCATACTCTACTCCTCATGATTCTACTTTTGATCATAGCTGATACTGTTGTTGATTTTAATTGTTTTATTATTTGTTTTATTGACATTTAATTCTGTTGCACCTTGTAGCACTTTGAGATTTTCATTAATGAAAAGTGCGTTATAAATTGAATTCATTATTATTATTATTATTATTATTATTATTATTATTAACTGTTCATGATGTGAAAATGATTAATATTCCCACCAAACACACGATTAACAAGTATTACATCCACATGACGCAGTTAAATAAAGCACGCGCAAAGTTGTGCCAAAAATAAATTTAACAGGAACGGATTCATTCAGCCTTACTGGAGGTTATAATAAATAGTGTAACACGTAGAGCATTTATTTATAAACAGATATAATTTTTTGATCTAGGATATGGCTTATCAGCCGTTTTCAGAAATAATCATTTTTCAGTTTGGCACTGCTGCGCTCTGGAGCAACACAGGTGCATCACGCGTGCACATGCAGAAGCAGCAACGATCAAACTGTTCCCGAGCTTTCCTGAGGGAGCTGGCAGGTCGATCAGGACTGTCCAGTCCACACAAAGCCTGATCAATGGAATGTCTCATCTATATGATTCCAAAGGCTGAGTGGTCGCGCTTTGGAGCGCACGCGCACCCTCGCCGGTTACACGGCAGCTGGAGGTGATTCATAATCTGCGTTTATTGTAGATTTCTCCAAAATGACACGTGAAAGTACACCATATATAACTTGTAGGAGAGTGAAAGCTTCACAGACTAACAGACTGCGCACAAGGCTGCGGGGCGCGCAGCGTTTGGAGACTCCAAGATCACGTCATGTCATGAAAACTCTCCACTGAGACGCACAGACCCGTTTCTTCATGTCATCTATTAAATAAACAAAGATCTATGTTCAACCAAACATCCAAGTTCCTCTGTGTTTACAGTAATTATGGTAATAAACTCGTGCGCAAAGTTAATATTTTCACTCAGAATGAATGGATGTGCCGGTATAGCGCACCAAAGCAGGGTGCGCGCGCACACAAATACCGACACACAATCACTCGTTCACTGCGTGATAAACACATTTTATTACTATTCTTACTTAGGATTTATTTCCCCACCCGTATTATATTAAATTCATTATTTTCCTGAATCTAGAAATCATTTCTGATCGCGCAGGGATCAAACAAACATGTCCTTCACACATGCAGGAAGTAATTTGCATCTGTTTAACATATGTAAATGAAGGCGTGTCAGGGGAGGTGTCTCACGTGTGCTCAGTTCCACGTTAATTGTGATGTACAAAAGGAATGTGCGTGGATTCCGGTGTACGCACAGTTTGATACATCTGGATTTTTTTGTGCGTAGGCAGATTTCTGGATTTGACCGTGCGGCACTTTTCAGTAAGAAATCCACGCAAGTCTTTGTACATGAGGCCCCTGGACTATTGAGTATGAACTTTCTTGTCTTGAACCATTTTGGACGTGTCTGCCTGCCTGGGAGGAGTCAACGAGGGACAAGCCCCCAGAAACTATCTTGGCTACAGCAAACTGGTTGGTCCACTTAAGTTGTTTACTTGGTGGGGTAGCTTCAGTTTGCTTTGGACTACTCTGACTGACGAAGCCCTCTGGAGTGAGGGTGAAACGTTTCTACTAAAAAGAAACTGTCCAGATGAACTGATTGAGAATGAGCGGATTTGATACCTGGACTATTGAGAATGAACTTTCTTGTCTTGAACCACTTTGGACATGTCTGCCTGCCTGGGAGGAGTCGACGAGGGACAAGCCCCCAGAAACCATCTTGGCTACAGCAAACTGGTTGGTCCACTTAAGTTGTTTACTTGGTGGGGTAGCTTCAGTTTGCTTTGGACTACTCTGACTGACGAAGCCCTCTGGAGTGAGGGTGAAACGTTTCTACTAAAAAGAAACTGTCCAGATGAACTGATTGAGAATGAGCGGATTTGATACCTGGACTATTGAGAATGAACTTTCTTGTCTTGAACCACTTTGGACATGTCTGCCTGCCTGGGAGGAGTCGACGAGGGACAAGCCCCCAGAAACCATCTTGGCTACAGCAAACTGGTTGGTCCACTTAAGTTGTTTACTTGGTGGGGTAGCTTCAGTTTGCTTTGGACTGCTCTGACTGACGAAGCCCTCTGGAGTGAGGGTGAAACGTTTCTACTAAAAAGAAACTGTCCAGATGAACTGATTGAGAATGAGCGGATTTGATACCTGGACTATTGAGAATGAACTTTCTTGTCTTGAACCACTTTGGACATGTCTGCCTGCCTGGGAGGAGTCGACGAGGGACAAGCCCCCAGAAACCATCTTGGCTACAGCAAACTGGTTGGTCCACTTAAGTTGTTTACTTGGTGGGGTAGCTTCAGTTTGCTTTGGACTGCTCTGACTGACGAAGCCCTCTGGAGTGAGGGTGAAACGTTTCTACTAAAAAGAAACTGTCCAGATGAACTGATTGAGAATGAGCAGATTTGATACCTGGACTATTGAGAATGCACTTTCTTGTCTTCATTTTAATTTGAGACCTAGTTTTGTGAATCTTACATTAATTTACATCAAATTGCTGGTGTCCTGCTACAAGTCCAAATTCTTAGTTTACATGTGTTCAAAACTTCAAATGTTCCATAAATCAACCAGAAATGGACCTTTAGATGACACTTGAACAAACTTTTAGTGACCACCATCATTATTAGTGTTTTTACATCAAGAATCAATTTAGATTCAATTCTGTAAGACCGATGACATTTCATTGTTTCACTTCAATAGACCTTTTACCAGTTGACGTCATCGCGCATGCGCACTCGCATTTTTCGAGAATTAACCGGAAGCTAGGGCTAACTTGTGAGTGTTTTCAGTACTGCCGACGGTCGCGATGGGGAAATATGACTTTTGTTGTGTTTATAATTGTTCGAGGCAACGTAAACGTGTAAAAGAAAAAGGTGAGACTTGTTTGTTTTACCAAGTCCCTCTAGGAAAGTCGAGTAAAGCGAGTAAAAGAAGGAAGATGTGGCTTCAAGCGCTTCGCCGGCAGGACTTCACTCCGACAAAAAACAGTAAAGTGTGTAATCGACATTTTTTATCTGGCATGGCCATTAATGACCCAAACTCCGTAGATTACGTTCCAACATTACATCTTGGACATGGGAAACGCACAAAACAGTAGGCTTGTTATAGATTAACCGATTCGACTGGATATCCGGTTTGACAAGCTAGCGATGTGGTTGCATCCATAGATATTATATAAATACTAGATACCCTACGGACTGGAGCTGCCTATTGGAGCGGACGTTCCGTGCGGCCGCCATCTTGGATGGGTATATTTCGCGCTCCCAACGCATTTATTTGTATTGAAGAAGCTGTATGCTCCACTAAAAACAATCATAACTTCACGAATTCTTACCCGATTTTCACACGGTTTTGTTTGTTATAAACGTCAGAGACGTGGTTATGACGTGTGACACTGCTACTCAATAAAAGTATGTGCTTTCATGCTTAAATACTTTGTTTTATGCTCTTTAACAAAGATACACATATGGCATGGGATATTAATAAATGTATACATTTTTAAATTAAAAAAACTAGTTTGATTGTTAGGCATGTAACGAGATCTCGTTGTACGAGATCTCGCAATATTAAACTCCTGCGATATCTCTCGTTGAGAGGTAACGTTGTCTCGCGAGACGCTAATGCTAGCGCTAGCAGAGCCCCTAGCAAGTCAGCGTCACGGACAGCATGGCTTCGCCGGATGAAGTTGCTATAGAAGATGCCCCAACTACTGATGGAGGGTCCCGGTGCCGCAGACGCCTCTACATTGATGGAGGGTCCCGGCGCTGCCGACGCTGCCCCGGATGTAAAGACACACGCGTAAACACCGGTGTGACCGGTGTTGCCAGATAGAGTCCCACCCACCCAAAGCACTCTTTACCCGCAAAAGTCAGAAGGAAAATCGCGGTGAACCGCCCAATCTGGCAACACTGGTGAGTGACGGCTGCAGATTCGAGAGGGTACTTGGCAGATTCAGTGCTGATGCGGATATTTATGTTCAATTTTTGGAAAGTCCTGCGTGAATATCTATTTTTTTTAAACAAAGTTGAACGTTCTAAGGTCTAAGGAGATTCAATCAGTAAAATGAAGACATCAGTTGGGTTTACATGTTAAAACAGAATAAAAGCCTTTTTGCGGCATAAAACCGATCTTTGAAGTTTTCTTGAACTAATATTAAAATCTCGTCTCGTTCTCGCGAGCTCTGTAATTTCTCGTCTCGTGAGTTTTGTGTATCGTTACACCCCTATGATTGTTCATTTGAATTTATTTTACTCTCACTCAAACACAGCATACAATACAGAGTCTTGTGTACAATGCTACAGCAACTATTTTTATTTTTATTTTTGAGTGCTGTGCATGTAAACAGTTATGAACTAACCTTTTTTTATAAGACCTGAAAAAGTAATCTAAACCCTCCAGGTCCTTTCACTACCCTCCCTGCAATTGGGGCTAGGAAGCTCCAGAGCATGGACAACCAGGACCTTTTGTGTGTCTGGTGATAGATACTTTGTGAGGTAATAGCACAGACAGCAAAAGTTATGTGGGCCGGATCTGGGCCAAATGTATGAAAACATTTGGCCCGCATTTGTAAAATGGATCCGGCCCGGTGTCTTTTTGTCCAACGGGCCAAAACTGGCCCGGATGTGGATTGCGGATCTGGATTGGATCTGGGCCGGAGGTGGGCCAGAAGTGCTACAAAACTACTGCATTCGGCCCAAATGTGGCCCAGATACGGAATCCTTGTTTAGTTTTTAGGCAAATTTGGCCCAGATGCGGCCCAGATGCGGCATCCTCATTTCATTTTTAGGCGGATTTGGCCCAGGTCCGGCCCAGTAGAGTAAGTCGAATCTCAAAACGCGGCCCAGATCTGGTTCAAACCCGCAATACAGATATGTACAACAGGTCTAAATAGAGCACACACAAAATATCCACATAAGTTGTTGCTTAAAAACTGTTTATTCATGAGCAAAACAAATTCAAAAATGTTAAAAAGTTAAAATTGATAACAATGATAACATAACAACCTTAATAATAAAAGAAACTACAATTACCAGAGGTATGCATCATAAATACCATGATCTGCTTCTGTATGACAGTTTCAGTGTCTTTCAGTCATTTTAAGAGTCAGTCACAGCAGAGGAAAGCGACGTCCTCACTCATCTGTGATGAATCTCCAAATGCAGGACTGTCTGTGGCAGAGATTCACCTTAGCACTTTGTGGAAGATGTGAGGTTTCAAAGTCAACTTTTATTGTCAGAACTGCAATATGTACAGGACATAAACAGGATTGAAATTGCATTTCTCTCTCAGTCCCTCGGTGCAAAAGTAACCATTTAAACACTAAAACACTAAAACATTTAATAAACATAAGCATAAAATAGTAAAAGTGTAACACTGTCCTGACAGTTACACCAACACTAAAACACTAAACATTTAATGACATAAGCATAAAATGAAATGATAAAAGTGTAATACTGTCCTGAGTTATTGCATAGTAGTATAAAAAGTATATAAAGTGTATCTATAAAATAAACTGAAGGTTCTAGCATTGACATTTGCAAAGAGTGGCAAAGCAGCATATGAGTTAATGTACACAGTATATGTATGAGGTAGTTGATGTTGGTATAGAGGCAAAGTGGCATATGCAGTAAGGCACATTGGGCATCCTTAAATAAGGCTAGTCAGAGAATACTGTATATGTATCAGCAGTAGTGTAGATATAAAAGTAGTGTAAATGTAAACAGTAGTAATAAATGTAAACAGTATTAATGTAAACAGTGAATATAAACAGTAGTATGACTATAGGCAGTAATGTAATACAAACAGTGCAAATATGAGAAGTAGTGCAAACTGAATGAGCACATGACTGAGAGTTTAGTGAATAACCCGTTTGATGACACAGGGACCAGTGTTAAAATCTTTGTGTTGTGTGGTAATGTGTGAGAAAGTTTTTTGTGTTAAGGCAGTTCAAATGGGAGGGGAGGCAGAGCAGGCAGAGTGTTTAGCATCCTTACTGCCTGATGAACAGAGCTGTCTCTCAGTCTGCTGGTTCGAGCCTGGAGACTCCTCAGTCTCCTCCCTGAAGGCAACAGTCTAAAGCAGCTGTGTAGTGGGTGTGTGGGATCACCTGCCATGCAGTGGGCTTTCCGAGTGAGGCGTTTGCTGTGTAAGTCCTGCAGTGAGGGGAAGGAGGTGCCGACGATCTTCTCAGCTGCTCTCATGATGCGCTGGAGGCTCTTGCGGCAGGATGCAGTACATGCACCAAACCACACAGTGATGCAGCTGGTCAGGACACTTTCTATGGCACCTCTGTAGAAGGTGCACATGATGGGGGTTGAAGCTCCAGCCCTTTTCAGCTTGTGGAGAAAGTAGAGACGCTGGTGAGCCTTCTTGGCCAGTGCTGCAGTGTTCCTGCTCCAGGACAGGTCCTTTGAGACGTGCACTCCCAGGAACTTGGTGCTGTCCACTCTCTCCACTGCGGTGCTGTTGATGGTCAGAGGGGCATGTTGGGCATCCCTCTTCCTGAAGTCCACGACAATCTCCTTTGTCTTCTCCACGTTGAGAGTGAGATTGTTGTGTCCGTACCACAAGGCCAAGCGGCTCACCTCGTTCCTGTAGTCCGTCTCATCGTTGTTGCTGATGAGACCCACCACTGTTGTGTCGTCCGCAAACTTGATGAAGTGGTTGGAGCTGTATGATGGTGTGCAGTCGTGTGTTAGCAGGGTGAATAGAAGGGGGCTCAGTACACATCCTTGTGGGGTCCTCATTGCTAGCAACATTAGCATTTGGAGGTCAGACAGGAGCCTAAGAAAAGCACAAAGAAAAACAAGATTATAACCAGGCAATACCAAAAAACAATATAATAAAACAAAACAGCCAGCCACTAGGGAGCACAAGCCATTGTATCTCTTGTGCCGGTCCCAAGCCCGGGTAAATGGTGAGGGTTGTGTCAGGAATGGCATCCGATGTAAAACACTTGCCAAAACCATAATGCGAGTTCATCAAAGTGAAACCATACCAGATCGGTCGAGGCCCGGGTTAACAACGTCCGCCACCGGTGCTGTTGACAAACAGGGTGCCGGCGGAAATTGTACTACTGTTAGTCGAAGACGCCGAGGAGGAAAACGTGTCAGGAGACAGAGGGAGAGGAGGAAAGTGAAGAATGTAGGACTGAGGGTTGCAACTCTAAATGTGGGGACAATGACAGGCAAAGGTAGAGAGCTGGCTGACATGATGCAGAGAAGAAAGGTAGATGTTTTATGTGTCCAAGAGACCAAGTGGAAGGGCAGCAAGGCTCACAGTATTGGAGCAGGGTTTAAACTGTTTTACCATGGTGTGGATAGAAAGAGAAATGGAGTAGGGGTGGTCCTGAAGGAGGAGTTGGCAAAGAATGTAGTAGAGGTGAAGAGAGTGTCAGATAGGGTGATGTGTCTAAAGGTAGAAGTAGAAGGTCTGATGCTAAACATAGTAAGTGGTTATGCTCCACAGGTTGGATGTGATGGGGAGGAGAAAGATAAATTTTGGAAAGATTTGGATGAAGTGATAGAGAGTATTCCCAGGGAGGAAAGAGTGGTGATTGGAGCAGACCTGAATGGACATGTTGGTGAAGGAAACAGAGGGGATGAGGAAGTGATGGGTAGGTTTGGTGTCAAGGAAAGAAACCAGGAAGGACAGATGGTGGTGGATTTTGCCAAGAGAATGGAAATGGCTATAGTCAATACCTATTTCCAAAAGAGGGAGGAACATAGAGTGACCTATAAGAGTGGAGGAAGGAGTACACAGGTCGATTACATTCTGTGTAGAAGAGGAAACCTGAGAGAGATTGGAGACTGTAAGGTTGTAGCAGGGGAGAGCGTGGCCAGACAGCATCGGATGGTTGTGTGTAGAATGACTGTTGTTGCGAAGAAGAGAACAAGAGTAAAACCAGAGAAGAAGACCAAATGGTGGAAGCTAAAGAAAGAAGAATGTTGTGAGAAATTCAGAGACGAGCTGTTAAAGGCTCTGGGTGGTAAGAAAGAGCTTCCAAGTGACTGGGCTACTACAGCAACAGTAATTAGAGAGACAGGTAGGAAGGTACTTGGTGTGTCATCTGGACAAAGAATGGAAGATAAGGAAACCTGGTGGTGGAATAGTGAAGTGCAGGACGCCATTCAAAGAAAGAGATTAGCCAAGAAGAAATATGACTGTGAGAGGACTGAAGAGCGGAGACAGGAATATAAGGAGATGGGACATAGAGCAAAGAGGGAAGTAGCTAAGGCAAAGCAGAGGGCGTACAATGAGTTATATGGGAGACTGGACACTAAAGAGGGCGAGAAGGACTTGTACCGATTGGCAAGACAGAGGGATCAGGCTGGAAAGGATGTGCAGCAGGTTAGGCTTATTAAATATGGGAATGGGAATGTTCTAACAAGTGAGGAGAGTGTGATGGGAAGATGGAAGGATTACTTTGAGGAGCTAATGAATGAAGAGAATGAAAGAGAAAGAAGAGTGGAGGTAATAGAAACTGTGGACCAGGAAGTGGGAAAAATTAGTGAGGGTGAAGTCCGGAAAGCTCTGAAAAGAATGAAGAAGGGGAAGGCAGTAGGACCTGATGACATACCAGTGGAGGTTTGGAAATGCCTTGGAGAGATGGCAGTGAGGTTTTTGACTCAAATATTTAATGGAATATTTGAGGGTGAGAAAATGCCTGAAGAATGGAGAAGAAGTGTGCTGGTTCCCATTTTTAAGAACAAGGGTGATGTACAGAGTTGTAGCAACTACAGGGGAATTAAGTTGATGAGCCACACAATGAAGATCTGGGAGAGAGTTGTGGAAGGAAGGCTTAGACAAGAGGTGACTATCTGTGAGCAGCAGTATGGTTTCATGCCAAGAAAGAGCACCACAGATGCCATCTTTGCTTTGAGGATGTTGATAGAGAAGTACAGAGAGGGTCAGAAAGAACTCCATTGTGTGTTTGTGGATTTAGAAAAAGCATATGACAGGGTGCCAAGAGAAGAGGTGTGGTATTGCATGAGGAAATCTGGAGTGGCAGATAAGTATGTTAGACTGGTACAGGACATGTATGAGGACAGCAGGACAGTGGTGAGATGTGCTGTAGGAGTGACAGATAGCTTCAAGGTGGCGGTGGGATTGCATCAAGGATCGGCTCTGAGCCCCTTCTTGTTTGTTCTGGTGATGGACCGACTAACAGATGAGGTCAGGCAGGAATCCCCATGGACTATGATGTTTGCAGATGACATTGTGATCTGTGGTGAGAATAGGGAACAGGTGGAAGACAACTTGGAGAGGTGGAGGTATGCACTTGAAAGAAGAGGAATGAAAGTCAGCCGTAGTAAGACAGAGTACATGTGTGTGAATGAGAGGGAGGCCAGTGGAACAGTGAGGCTACAAGGAGCAGAGGTCACAAAGGTGCAGGACTTCAAGTACTTGGGGTCCACTGTCCAGGAAAATGGGGAATGTGGTAAAGAGGTGAAGAAGAGAGTCCAGGCAGGATGGAGTGGATGGAGAAAAGTTTCAGGAGTGATTTGTGACAAAAAGGTGTCAGCAAAGGTCAAAGGAAAAGTTTACAAGACAGTGGTGAGACCAGCTATGTTGTATGGTCTGGAGACAGTGTCATTGACAAAAAGACAGGAGAAAGAACTGGAAGTAGCAGAAATGAAGATGCTGAGGTTCTCCTTAGGAGTGACAAGGATGGATAAGATCAGGAATGAGATAATCAGAGGTACAGCACATGTTGAACAACTGGGAGATAAAGTTAGGGAGGCCAGACTGAGATGGTTTGGACATGTCCAGAGGAGGGACAGTGGGTATATTGGTAGAAGGATGTTAGAAATGCAGCTGCCAGGAAAAAGACAAAGAGGGAGACCAAAGAGGAGATATATGGATGCAGTTAGAGAGGACATGGAGGTAGTTGGAGTGAGGACAGAGGATGCAGAGGACAGAGTGAGGTGGAGGAGGATGACTCGCTGTGGCGACCCCTGAAAAGGGAAAAGCCGAAAGAAGAAGAAGAAGAAGAATATAATAAAACAAAAACAAACAAACATAAGAAATTGTCATAACTTACGTGTGCATGTAGTCAGCTGGAGGCTCTCAACACATTTAGTCAAGTATTAGAGAATTCAGTGAGGCCTAGGTCAGAGGATATGGACATCAGAGATTGTAAAATAAATTCAAATCATGCAGGTAACAATTAATGAAGAACCCCAACTGACATAATTAGAAGTAAAAGCCAAAATACTGTATATAAAATGACCAATAAATACACTTGAAATGCATCAATTAAATTAAAAAAAGGAGAACTTTACCTCATGTTTTATAATTTAATTTACCTTCATATTTATTTTTATGCTTTGTTCCAATAAACTTTACATACTGTTTTTAAAAACATATTTTTGTGTTCCTTTTTACTTGTATCTGCATTTGTGCCTCCCAATATTTATATTGTAAATATTTATTTATTTTATATTTATTCCCCCAAAAGTCTTTTTATTTCCATGTGTTTTTACACTTCTCTGTCACCCGTTTTTACTTCATCTTATGTATTTCTGTCTCATGATGTAAATAAGGTGGGCAGAGCTTCTTGGGTCAGCTCCACTTCTATTGGTCAAAAAAACAGGAAGGAGCAGGATCCATGTGTAGATCTACTGTGCATGAAGCAGAAATGCATAAGGTAAAGTCAAAACAGGAGACATAGAAATGTAAGACCCATTTAAAAAAGAAAAACTTGTGGGAAAAAAAATATAAACAATAATTGAATATAAACATTAAAAGGCACAAATGCATCTACAAGAAAAACAAAAATATATATTTTAAAAATACAGTAAAATGTAAATTATAAGCAGAAATATATAATTTATTGGAACTAACCTGGAAAATAAAAAGGTCAATTAAATTATATAACATGAAGTAAATTTCTCCTTTGTAATTTAATTTGTGCATTTTTAGTGTATTTATTAATTTATCAGTCCATTCATATACATGCTTTTACTTCTAATTATGTCAGTTTTGATCTTCCATAACAATGAACATACCAAACAATGGAAAACAAAAACCAAAGTAGCCAGCACTTACCCATTACAGGGTTGGCCTCACAGGTACTTCTTTGTGTACAACTGGATCCAGAAGCTTTAGGTATTTTTCTCCCAGACTAGCCGAGGGAAAAAAAAGACAATGTAGTACTGAAATGTGTGTGTATACAGTATTTAAATGTTAAAATTTACAGATTATACCTGACAACAGGTCCAGAGGAAAATGTTGGAGCAGGTAGGTGGGAGACCTTTAAAACAAAAGTACATTTACTCTTAAAGTACAAATGATATGGTTGCAGACGTACTAACCAAACCAGCAACCAAGATGAAGTTGAAAAAGTATGAAATGTTTGTTTGGTGTATGAAGAATTTATTTAGGTTTGAAACATTAAGAGCCTGAGGGAGTTACCCAAAATGTGAGCAAGTGGGGGTGTTGACATTATGAATGTTTTTGTATTGCTCTCATTTTGTTTGAATTTGTTTTTCTTTATAGGCTTGTTTTGTATTGGATGCTCAGATGCATCATGTGACTTTTAATTTACTGCACCTGTGCAGCTTTAATTAATAAAAGGTGTGTGCTCCTTCAAACTCTGGGTGAATGAAGTGGAGCAACATGAAACCAAACCATGTTCAAGCGTCACGTTTAATGCTGAGAGCAAAGTGAACTCTGTCAACAAAAAATCAGTGTCTTAATTGCTTTACTCAAACTACCGGTACTTAGAAATTACCTCTCAATGACGAGTGGCTCACTTTACCGCAGTTCTCAAGGCTAGGTTCTGAGTCTGATCCAGTTGTGTCAGATGGGGTTGGATTGAAGAGCTGAGAGCAGAGAGGCACAGCTGATCTCTGACAACCTGCAGAATCAAAGAGAACATGTGATAAATCTTTAGTTTCTGTTCTACATGCATCACTTTGATGCTTCCATCAACTTAGAGACAAATAAAGAGCATTCAAACCTAAAGATTCACATCAACAAGGGACAAACACCTCTGCTGTGTTACTGTGAACAGTTTAGCACCACCACCACCAAAGTCTGGCACTCATATTAGCCTGCCTGTGTGTCTGTTAGCAAAATATCTCATGTTCCAGTAAATCTTTAATGAAACTCTCAGAAAGTAATTGACTCTCAAGACCTCGTGAATGAGATATATCTTCCTTCAGCCTCTTGTTTAAGCAGCTACAAAAACAGTATGTTGCTGAAATACGTATTTAAAGTAAATTAGTATCTCAGCCTGGCTGCGGTTATTGTTCTGTTGGCTAGTGAGCGCATGTGTGTTAACAGACGCGACGCAAACAGCGTGAGGATGCGGGGCCTGTCTCTTTGAAAAACCATCCAGGAACTAAGCCAAAAAAAAAAGCGTAGCATATATGGCTTATTTAAACGCTAGAATAACCTAACCTGCAGTGTTTTACTTGCCTCAAATTATCTGCCTCAGCAGCATACACGACACACCCGTTTTAGCTCGTTGTTAGCTTAGCTTTTAGCAACAGCAGGTTTTGTTCATTCAACTGAACAGAGCTAAAAAAGCTAGCAAATAAACAAAACCGAACCGACCTTCAACTTCCAACTGAATGTCCAGTCGTCGTCCAGAGTCTGACCAGTCGACGTCTAATAAAAAGCAAGTTTTACGAGCGCTGAGTCCAACACAACAACAGCTTCTTGTCCAACAGTTGAAAGGAAATGGCTACATTTGAAAGAAGCGCGCGAAGCAAGAGGCGTTGATTGGTTGGATATGATCACATGCTACTTCACCCGATAAACAAGAGTGGCGTTGATTGGTTAGGACAAAGTTCACATGCAACCTGACAAGCAAGAGTGGCGTTGATTGGTTGGGACGTACATGATCATATATATATATACAACAATATAAAAAAACAGCTCGAGCTGTTTCAAAAAACTGACAAAACGTTTAAAACAGAAGTACTAAAAATAAACCAGTGTGAAAATACTTTGTGTAAAATATCTTGGCCAAAAGTTTAAACATAAGTATAGATTAAGTATACTTAGACTTTTAGTTTATTTTTAGTATAAGTCAAGTATTGTGTAAAATAAACTTGGCCAAGTATACTTTTGATAAGTACCTAAAAAGTATACTGAAAGTATACTCTTATTTTTTTAGTTTAAAATTAGTGTACTTTAAGTATACTTGCATATACTACTTTTTGGTAAGGGATCACTTCTCTCAGTGCTGCGTCTGTTGCTTAAAAAAAATAAAGCCAAGGAAGGCGCAGTTGGCTTGCAGTCTGGGACCAGATCAGAGCCAGATGCCAGTCTTTGTAAACCTCTGAGGCTGGCGCATTCGGTCTGCAGGCAAAAACCGGATCAGAACCACACCCAGCGCAGGTGTCAGTGCAGCTCATGATCTCAGAATCGGGGTGGAACTGGCACACAACACCACGCCGTCTCTGACTGTTATGCGGATCTGGCGACTTGTAAACGAGCCCGGTAAGGAGTTGGCTCAGAGTTGTAAACCGCATCTGACTGTTATGCGGATCTGGCGACTTGTAAACGGATCCGGCCCAAATGTAAATGCTGTCTGGGAGGCGACTGGAGCTTTCCAATGACCCTGTAGACCAACCACCATAAAAACAAGCACCTCCGTGGCTACATCAGTCTCATCCATGCCATCACCCATATCCACATTTCCAGATATTTTCTGGGTACGGGGATTATACTGGACATGTTTCTTGATGGCCATGGCATCCAACATGAGGACCACAGAGCCATATTTAACAGGGTCCTCTTCACATCTCCTCTGCAACATGTCCAACATCATTGTGTTGAGCCCAGGTTTGGCATCCGCAACCACCTGAACAACAAATAAATAAAGGTTTATGTGCTTTAACCCATGGATTGATAGATAGATTGATTCTCTTTCTTTCTTTCTTTCTTTAAGATTTCTTGATATCAAAACTTTCAAAAATAGTGAAAATAGCAAGCTCTAAGTTATTACATCTGTTCTGTTTGTTGTACATCATACCTAGGGGTTGAAGTATTTTACTCAATATGTTTAAAATATGTAATAAAAATATACTACACCTTTGCAGTGTATGTGGATGAGGGAGGGGAAAATGCAGAGAATCCCTCCGGTAACTGTAGGCTTTGGGACCATGAAGGTGCAGTGTGAGGGCAAACTCTCGCTGCTCTTTTGTGTATTCATTGCCCCGCTTTGAAAAGAGGTCTATCTGAAGATCTGTAAATCAAACTACATAGTAAGCTTCCTAGAAATAAATACCTAAAGTCTGACAAAGAGTTTAAATGTAACATAACAAAAATTCTAAGTTGTAGTATTAATGTATTTACCTGAATGTAAGTCAAGCCTTTCTTTCAGCTCCTCATTTAGAAGGTTCTTCCTCTTCAGATCCAGCAATGATGACAAAATATAAATGATCAAATAACCAAAACTATTGTTCAATCTTACTTGTGAAAGGTAATCCCATGTGATCTACTTTCAACACTGCGCTGGTTATTGCAACCATAAGCTGCACAAAATACGGGCATAGTAACTCGCCCTGTGTTTACTCCTGTTGGCTCTTATGTGGAAACCCCCATCCAATATGGCGGCGCTGCGCGATGCGATTCTGCCCACCATGAGGTATCTAGTATTTATATAATATCTATGATTGCATCGGTAGCAGCCACGTAAACCGACAGCAACCAGCCACAATAGAGATGAACCGGTTGAAAAGACACGGACCGGTTATCGCGAGACTTGCTGGGTTTACAATGCGTTTCTAAAACAACGCGAGAGCGAAGCTATTCTCACGCATGCGCCATAGCTCACCAAGAGCACGAGCGAGCATGGATGTAAATAGTAGCCGCGCGCGCTAGCGAGTCACCGCAAAAGATTTTCAACACATCAGCCAGACAAAAATCTAAAGTGTGGAATGTTTTCGGGTTTTACTAGAAGGACGGAAAACTCTACAAAAGCCACACTATTTGTAAGCTATGCAGAGCACCTCCAAAGTACACTGGTAGCACAACAAACCTCGACCAACAACTTTTCAAGCCTCACAACAACGAGCAGGAGCATGCAGCTGCCACACACAAAGCGACGGGTAACGTTATCACTCAATTTGACGGGCAACTCAGTGATAGTTCACGAGCTACACAGGCCTTGAAAATCTCTTCCACACTGTTTTAAGTCCCTGCCCTTCCTCAGTAGCAGTGATAACTCCTGTCAATGAGCCCACAGAATGGGTGAACTGTCTTGTTGTTACACAGAAGAATAAACACGTTGTTGGACCTGAACTGCGTTGTCTCAGCCTTCACCTAAAAGCTGCATGACTATGACCCACAGCCATACAAGATTAATAAGAAGCATAAAGCTACAACAGTAGCCATGATGCAGAGAGGACATTCACAGCTAAAGCAACATCCCTGCATCACAAGGTAAATCCCCCAGCACACTGTCAAAATACATCTTACAGACCCCTTTCACGGCTCGTCATCAACCCTGGAAATATACTGGAAGTAGCCATCTTGGCGACATAGCTGTGTTAGCCTCAAAGCTATTGTAGTTGTGTGTCGCGTCTTGTCACACAAAATCCAAAAATGGTGAATTATTGTCGTGTCCATGTCTGCCACAATCGGTCAGATCGAGAGAAAAACCTTCAGTTTTACAGATTACCACTCGTGATCACAAATCAAGGTGAAGTAACTCAGCAGTTATCAGAGGAACGTCGACGTCTGTGGCTGCCAGCCTAAACCAGAACTTGGATTGAAAAACACTGAGCAACATCCGAATTTGCTCTGCACACTTTGTGTCAGGTAATATATTTCTTACAGTAGATTATAGTGAATTAGGGCATTACACGAATCATAAGTTTATTGAGCACGAGGACAGAGCTTCAAAACACCACCTCCCTTTCTCTGTTCAAGACAGCCCTGAAAACACATCTCTTTAGACTAGCTTATCATTAACTTTACTAAATGTATTTTATATTATGTATTTATCCTTATGTATTTTATATTTCATTTTGTCACTGATAATGTTTGAACTGAATTGGTTTGTTAAGTGTCCTTGGGTGTCCTGAAAGGCACTTTTAAATAAAATGATTATTATTATTGTTGTTACAATCCTTTAACTGTGCTGCATAAAATGTACATGGAACGTTAAAAAATTTTTTGTTGAGTTGTTTATGCTGATTATTCAAAATTCATAAGAGCACTGTCATGACATGTCATGACAGTGACATGACACTCATGACAAGGAGCACTGTCATGAGAAACTACACATCTAGCTCTCAAGTTGAAAAGCAAAAAATACATACAAACACTAAATATGTAAGAAGCACATACAATAACCTAAATTAACTGTTCTTGTGTTGTTTGACAACTGACAATCCGGTGCTATGTTGTAAATCCTGTTTTGAAATTCATATGCATTAACACACCAATTATTTACAACTTCATTTAAGTAATTTTTATTTTATTATGTTTTTTCTTTTCGTAGGCAAACGTGCTCCATTGTACAGCAAGGATGATCCAGTCTGGGTGCCTTCACTGAAGATGTGTGCTACAGAGTGCAGTTGGTGCTGATGATGGGATGACATCTGGCAGCAGAACGTTTTAACCGACGACAAAAAAGAACTAAAAAAAACATGGCAAATAGCACATGTTAGAATCCATGTTGAATAGGCTGTGTAAGACAAAAATACACAATCTTGAATGGCCCTCTACCTATTGATTTTCAAACATGTAGATATACAGAAAAAGTTGCATTAATCGATATGATTGGCTTTGTGTGCTGTGCCTTGGTTAATCTGTCACCACCTTTGGTGGGTTATGAGTAGCTGCATGAATTGTAAAAAGAACAAGTGGATAGAAGAGTGATAGCTGATGTGAACCTTTTTTTTATTTTACATTGTTCCACCTTTACTTTGAAGTTGTTTTTGCAAATATGGGGCAGACATGATTTTTCATTCACTGCACTCTTTATTTGAGCATGAACTATATCATTACTGTTTATGTATTGATTTGATGAATGTAATTTTGATTATGCTTTTTCTGTAATGATATCACACTGACGTGAGCAAACAAGACAACTTACATATTACAACATATGTTTCACATAGTGGTGCTGATACTGTATAGCTCAATTTCGTCGATTTAGAAAACCTCTCTTAAACTGAATAAATGACATTATGTATCATTAACCATTTTGTTTGTGCACTTTTTGTATTGACTAGAAAATATTCTGCCAAACTCAAAGTAGTTGTAAGGTAAAAAAAAGCTATATATAAAGACAACCATTCGTACTATTATCTTAAAAGATAAATGTCTGCAGAATGCACCTCAAAGTTCTTACTGTAATTATATTTATAGAGTGTAAGCTGTTACTGTATTTATATAATTTGTGTTGAAACACTGTACAAAAGTTGAAAATTTTGAATAACACTGTCAGCCATCATTGTATTTCACATGTTTATTTAAAAAAATGTATTGAGGTAGTTCTGCACAGAGCTTCTAAAAGATGAACTGAAACACACATTTACAAGTGGATGAAATACCAGGGCTCTAATGGTTTCTCCCAGATTCTTTGTGAATGAAGCACCTGCAAATGCAGATTGAAACGTAAATAATACAACCACAAGAGAGCAAAGAATTTGTTATCTGTTTAAATTTTGGAAGTACTTCGAGCTGTAACTTCAAAAAACATGATTTTGTGCTTGAAATGCTACAATTTGAGAAACTGTCACTGCAAGCTAACAAAGCATTGTGACTTTATGTTGAGTGTTTGAAGTTACCATTTTAAAACACCATTTAAAAAATCCTCATTAAAAAATCTACATATAAAACTCAGACCAAAGACGTATGAGTAGTCTGGATTAAGAAGAAAAATCAAGGCATTGCTCTCTGGAACCGCTCAGATCTGGCAGGGATCAAATGTAGCTTAAAAAACAGGGATCTTATGCCCCTTTACTAACGGTCGGCTTGGGTCGGATGTTACGTCATATGTGCGTCGCAGAGACCCCCTTTCATCCTTTCCCACCGGATATTCCGTGCTGCGCCGCGCCAGATTTCTTGAGATTTTTGGGCTGGTTTCAGAAGGGTACTGAGGCGAGCTCACCCGCTCCGGAAGTAGGAAGGAGGAGACTCGAGCTGTTTTCACGGAAGAGAGGGAAGCGATCACGGCAGGACTTTACATGAATAACACGGTAAAAACAATTATTTGTTTTTAAATTTATAGCAAAGATGGGTCTTCAGCTGAACGTGTCCTTAATAAAATCACGTATTGCTCAAAACTGCAGGATTTTAAAAAGTAGGTTCGCCACGAGCAACGCGTGGCGCGCGAGCGGCTTTATGTCTTTAAAATGTAGCTCAATGAACAGATATAAAATATATTTCATAGCTGACTTTATAGTACGAGGGTTCCTGAGCTCAACCACGCTTTAATATTGTCACGTAGTGGTCAAATCTGCTGCATTTAAAGTAGTTTCGCTTTGACTTCTTCCAAACCTGTGCTTGCACAACGAAAATAAATTATAAAAATTCGAATTTTATTTCAAATAACTCCAACAGGATACATTTAGTATATGAACATGTTGTGATCACACTATATTTTTTTGAAAAATATCAGCTATGTGGTTTTTGATATAATTGATAATATGTGATACAAAGTACAAGGGAGAAAATTAATGGAGGTAGCTTGACACATTTATGTATATAACACATTGAATTTTATTTCAAATAACTCCAACAGGATACATTTAGTATATGAACATGTTGTGATCACACTATATTTTTTGAAATATATCAGCAATGTGGTTTTTGATATAATTGATAATATGTGATACAAAGTACAAGGGAGAAAATTAATGGAGGTAGCTTGACACATTTATGTATATCCACCTTATTCCTACGCCCCATGATGCCTTGCGCGAATTATGTGAACGACTTCCGCTGAAAGTCAGAACCGGCACTTTTGTTACACGCTAGCAACGCGCTAACCGGTTTTCGTCAGAGGTTTTAGGTCATAAAATATGTGGGAACATAAACTATCACAACTCAAATGTGGAGATATTGTTTTACCGCTACCTACAGCTGTTGAGGGGTGGGAGGACGACTTGAAGAAGTGGCCGAAAATAACGTAGACTAGCATGTTTAGCTACTAGCATACTTAGCTACTTTGACAGTTGCTTCAGATGGCGAAGCGATGAGCAATCTGAAAAGCTCTGAAGCTTATTAGTATCTTCACATTAACAAGGTTGGTCCTGTTATGTTAAGAGAGCTGGGACACTTTATTTAAACAAACATAAAGCCCAGTCTAAGCATTAAAACTACACATCTCCAGGTCCAGCTAACAATGATGTTGCTTTGGACTTTTGAGCTGCAAGATGTTTATCTGGACACCAACTGAGCTCCTGGAGCTTGACATTTCTTTTGACAAATACTTTACTGATTCACAAATGAAGCACCTTGAGAACTTTTAATAAAATACAGTAAATGAAAACAAATAATGAAATAGACAGGAAACGATCTTTAAAAACTTGATAATGACAAAAGTGACATTTAGATAGAAACAGTAGTTTAATCCAAAATTAACTGATATAGTGCACACAAAAACCTAACCTTGTAAGAAGGTTAACAGTCAACTATTGTACATAACAAATGAATCATTTTAGCAAATACTTTTCTAATGTAATATAGTTAACATTGCATCCTTTAAAAAACATGTTGAGTTGTGTTACGTTTACAGCAAGTACACCAGTACTGTACATGTTTGAGAAAAATGTTTACATTTAATGTCTTCTCACTTGAAATAAGCTGGCATCCTTTGCGTGTGAATGCTGGAATGATTAAATTGACACCATAGCTCTTGCAGCAGGTCCCTCACTGTGAAACCACGATCACCCATCACCTGATCTCCAGCACGCAGATAGTCCAGAAACCCAGAGTTCTGTGTTATATACCTGTCACTGCATTTACCACCATAAGCATCTGAAATAAACATGATTATTCCAGAGGGAGAAACAGCCAATAAATATTTCACAGTGTTATTTGCATGTATGATTCACTTCTGGAGTCCAAGTTTTTAGCTTTCTGCAAAACATGTTGCTTTAATTGTTTCACGGGGCAACCATAGAATAAGGTTGTTGGTTTGTTCTGACATTATGTCAATCCACATTCCAACAGTCATGCTGCATGTGACTGGTGGTGTTGAGCAGCTCCACACTCTCATCAAGCCCATCTGAAAGTAAAAGTACAGTATACAAACTTTAGGGTTCATTTATGAACACACACACACACACACACACCTATATTATATATATATATATATATATATATATATATATATATATATATATATATATATATATATATATATATATAAACACACACCTATATTATATATATATATAGATATATAGATAGATATGTATAAATAAACGCACACACAGCATACATATAGGTGCGTGTGTTTATTTGCCAGTTATGAACGAAAATATTAGTATCATTTAATCACTGACTACATAAAATCATAACACTAAAAGCTGTCTCTTAAATCATACCTGGTGTTCTCGATCATCTGGAGGATACAGAGTCTTTTTTCAGGTGGTTTCTCGTAGCCCAGCCACAAAGAAGGATGCAGGTTTTTGTTTTCGGAGCATGTTCAACACACACTAGTTGCAGCCACAAATTCAGCTTCGTGTGATTATTCATACAGCCATGAACAGCGCAACAGGTACCCGAGCTCCTCAAGACATCTTCGTGACAATATTAGCTCGAAATAACAGAAAACAGAACTTCAACAGAACTTCTACGATGCGCGCAGATTAGCAAGCAAACAACGAGGAGCCAATGCAAAAATTCTACTTCCGGGGTCAAACGGAAGTACGGCACATTATCGCTTCTACAGTGACATCTTCAGGAATAAGGTGGATAACACATTGAATTTTATTTCAAATAACTCCAACAGGATACATTTAGTATATGAACATGTTGTGATCACACTATATTTTTTGAAATATATCAGCAATGTGGTTTTTGATACAATTGATAATATGTGATACAAAGTACAAGGGAGAAAATTAATGGAGGTAGCTTGACACATTTATGTATATAACACATTGAATTTTATTTCAAATAACTCCAACAGGATACATTTAGTATATGAACATGTTGTGATCACACTATATTTTTTGAAATATATCAGCAATGTGGTTTTTGATATAATTGATAATATGTGATACAAAGTACAAGGGAGAAAATTAATGGAGGTAGCTTGACACATTTATGTATATAACACATTGAATTTTATTTCAAATAACTCCAACAGGATACATTTAGTATATGAACATGTTGTGATCACACTATATTTTTTGAAATATATCAGCAATGTGGTTTTTGATACAATTGATAATATGTGATACAAAGTACAAGGGAGAAAATTAATGGAGGTAGCTTGACACATTTATGTCTATAACACATTGAATTTTATTTCAAATAACTCCAACAGGATACATTTAGTAGATGTGACCCGACCCGAACTGAGCCGATCCAACCCGAGCCGAGCCGAGCGGTGGAAAAGAGGCCTAAGATCATTTTGACAAAATTAGTGTCAATCCTCAGATTGATTTGATGAGTCCCATACATTTACAATAAGAATAGATAGCTAGTGTGTGTTTAAAAACACACCCAAAATATATTTATATGTACACACACAAATTAAAAATTAAATTAAATATAAATCACCAAACACCAAATAATTCACAATGTCTGCGTAGGTCACAGCTAGTAAGGTCTTCTCATCTTCTGACATGTTCGAGAGCCGGTATGGGTCTTGGCTGCCAATTATTTGTATTTTATCCAAATAACGTTCCTTTGCTGCAGGCTGAAGCTGGTCCACATACTCTCTTGCAGCTTCTGTCTTCTTTACAGAGGTTTGTTTTCCAGACAACATGGTCACAATCAGAAATAAAACTGGAGCTCCGACTTCAACTACTATGTGTTTACAGCGCGAGTGTCTCCGTAATGGCGGTGCTTACGGCATTGCGCAATCTGTGAAAAGGGTCTATAAGGCCGGAGCGGCGTTAAGCTGCGAGGGCCTCAACGCCACTTGCGGCTTTAATTTAAAATTATAATCTAATTAACTTGTTTTTTTTAACCTCCTTTTCTTTTATTTCCAGTCTGGGACAGAGATAGCAGCTGACTTCCTCGTCTTCAGGGAAATCCGACCGGAACAGCAGGTAAGCAGCTAAGAAGTGTGTGATGACTGAACTCTGAACTTTTCCAGGAACCTGTCCCACCTGGGGGAGCAGGTCCAAGAAGAGGTTGTGAGTAATGAGAACAAATACAGCCACACTGCTGCTACCTGTTGTTATTGAGATGATTTTCTCCACCGCTGGAGATATTCACTGTAACTAGATCTGTGCTTTTAGCAGAAAATGTGAACAAGTTGGTCTTTTTGGACAAAAACTTAAAACTTGATTAGTTCAATTGTAAACAGTCTGTTGCTGATTATTGTTCTGGTTCTGACTGTTATTGTATTTATTAAGATTTTTATTATTGTTAGTAAAGTTTATTCATTGTAAAGAGTGCCATTTATTTAAAATATCACCCAAATGGGTCACTTTTATTTATTTTTATACAAACGTATTGTTTACTTGACATATTTTCAAAATAAACATTTTGTAAGTCTTTATTTTGTCTTTTTTTTAATCAAAAATTAACCGAACCGAAATGTGATTTTAGCGTACGTTACACCCCTAGAAGATGGTGATTGTGAGGATAAAATTGTGTGTGTGTGTGTGTGTGTGTGTGTGTGTGTGTGTTCCTGTTTTTGCTACGGACTGAGGACTATCATGAGTTTTTAACCAACGGAGTGAGGACCTTTTGGGAAGTGAGGACTTTTTCTCGGTCCTCACTTTGTTTTCAATGGAAACGAGCTCTACTACCCTTATAGATGCTACTCTCAATTTTCTGTGACGGTCCTCACTTTTGATGTAAAACGAGTTTTGAGCACCGGACATCTTACACAGATTTGCTCTCTGAGTCCCTCTACAGCCCCAGTCTGCTACTGCAGTCTGAAATTAACTCCTCCCATGAGTGGGTATGCTGAATCTCCCCCCACTGCTTTTCTCTATTCCTCCCCCTATGGGTGTTATGTTATCACACATGCTTTTGGGATCAGCAGGGGAGGGTTTTATGTCACCAACAACTTTGTTTAACAATGGGAGTGAAATGGAATGGAATTTACTTTTGGGTGAAGGCAGGGGGGGCACACAGGACAGGTCTCCAATCTGTCACAGAGACACAGACAAAGAGACATCCAGAGAAAATTTACAGTCGCTCAGAAGAGCCCAAAAAGGGATTCAAACTGAGGATTATCAATAATAATTGATCATATGTACAGTATTTGTCATGCTAAATCCTTACTGGTAATCAGTGTGGGAAGTTTTTAATAATACAGATCAGATTGATGTGATTAGGTAGTCATATAGTCACATGTCTGTAAATGTATTACTGTATTATTAATACTATAATTAAAAGTGAGCCGTGCAAATGTGTTTGGATCAAACAAGTAGCCCTTTGTGTCACTCAGTCCCTCTGAAATAGCTTAGTCTCATAAAGGTTTGTGACCCTTGTACTATAACATACAATATCACACCATACCATACCACTTTTTTTATAAAGCACTTAAAACAGCAGCAAGACCAACCAAAGTGATGTGCAATGCATGCTGTCAGATGGATGATGCAAACAAACAGTTTTAGAGTTATCATTTTCCTAACTGTATTTAACATATATGACTAGCATTTTTTGTACTGTTATCAGAGTCAGAGAGTCTTTATTGTCATTTGTACCACATGTGGTACATGTGATGAAATGAGATTATGTATACAGGGTCCCAGTTACATCCAACAACATGCAAGAGAAAAACAGTAATAGCACCTAGGATTAACTAAGAAAAACATCACCTAGTAATACACTAAGCCCTAATGTAGTAGAAAAACATCATTATAAACAGCAGCACGAACACGAGTCTGTATGAGCAGATGGTCACAGATGAACACAGCAACAAGAAACCAGATCAGCATCAGCATGATGTGATATTTTGCAGTGTTTATTCATATTGATTATTTATTCATGAGTCTAACAGCCTCAGGGTAGAAGCTGTTCCTCAGTCTAGTGGTTCTACATTTAATGCTCCTCAACCTCCGTTCTGAGGGGAGTGGAACAAAGAGTGAGTGTACTGGGTGAGTGAGGTCTTTCATGATGCAAGTGGCTCTTTTCCTACATCTGGAGGTGTAAATGTCTGTGATGGTGGGGAGACTGACTCCAACAGACTTCTGTGCAACCTTCACCACTCTCTGCAGAGCTTTTCGTTCTGCAGCTGTGCAGCCTCCATGCCACACGTTGATACTGGAGCACAGGATGCTCTCCACTGCACACCTGTAGAAGGAGGTGAGGACTGGGCTGCTCAGACCAGCTCGTCTCAGCCGTCTGAGGAAGTATAGTCTCTGATGACCTTTCTTGATCAGGCTTGATCCAACAACTTTCAAATGAGTTTTATGCTCAATGTGATGCTTGAAATTGTCCAATTTCCATTCAGTCCACATTTTTCCCTCCAAAAACTCACTTGCTACTTTGGCTTCACTGCATGTTTTGCAAAGCAGACCTTTCTTACTGAAAAGAAAATATCTCACCCAGTGTCACCACTTGTTCTTCTGTTTGTAGATACTCTGACAGCCATTCCATCTTAAAAGAACTGCATTTGTTTTTTTACTTTAACTAGGTGATTGAATATATTACTGTGTTTGTTTCACCATTATAAAGGTTTAGAATTTGCTTCTCTTAACTCTGCTTCACTGATGTTAGCTTACTTGCATGGCACCACAGAACGTATGGGTAGCACACATACACAAGTTGCGTCTTGGACCAAACGGTTTTAGAAAATTTTGAGTCTGAAAAGTCACCCAAAATATCCTCTTAGCGTCTTAAATAGAGAGAATACAGAGAAGGAAAACATGGGCTTCTGGTGCTCTGTTTTTTCTGCTGGAGCCAGACTCACCATCTTTGGATATGTTGTGGTATCCCTGTGGGACGTGTACACATTGGTCCCTGTCCAATATGACCCCGTTTTGGGGGGTGAAACGAAAGGGCTTTTACGCCTGCTTTTTCCAGCATACAATTACCCGTATGATGATGATGATGTGGAGCTACTGGCTGACTCCTAATTATCACTGCCTTGCTATTCTGGATGGTGTTACTCCTAACAAAACCCGCTGTGGGCCTGTTTACCTCTGTTCACCTTGGTTAACTAATCAAACTCGAGAACTCAGGCGCTCTTGTCTGAAAACAGAATGCCTGTGGAAGAGGACTGGTTTGGTTGCCCACCGGGAATATTTTAAAGAGGTCCTTGAAGCTTATAACAAGGCAGTTAGTGATTCATTCAACCTTTATTTATACAGGTTAGTCTCGTTGAGCCACGTGGACTCATTTGCAAGAGAGACCTGATTTCTAACAAAGAGTGAAGAGAAATAAAGGAGTTAACAACAAGTCAACAGAAAAAACAGAACAACACTATGCAAAAAAAGAAAATCAACAGTCTACATACATACAATATCAACAATGTGACATAGTAATGTGATACCAGGTCATCTTATTTTAGCAATATCCTTCACCAGAACAAAAACAATCCTAAAGTGTTATTTAATATTATCAGCAGTATTGTATCTCCTCCAGCGCACCATGCTTCATTAACCTCAAACAATGACTGTAACATGTTCCTCAGTTTTTTTCATAAAGAAGTTGATGGACCTGAAATCCAATATATCTCGTAGCTTTGCTACCTTTCATGAAGAGCCTCAGTGTTCTGTCATTTTCTTCGTTTGTTCCATCCATCCATCGTTTTTTCGTCCGCTTATCCGGGGTCGGGTCGCGGGGGTAGCAACCTAAGTAGGGAGACCCAGACTTCCCTCTCCCCAGCCACTTGGAGCAGCTCCTCTGGGGGAATCCCAAGGCGTTCCCAGGCCAGCCGAGAAACATAGTCCCTCCAGCGTGTCTTGGGTCTTCATCTGGGTCTCCTCCTGGTGGGACATGCCTGGAACACCTCACCAGGGAGGCGTCCAGGAGGCACCCTAACCAGATGCCCAAGCCACCTCAACTGGCTCCTCTCGATGTGGAGAAGCAACGGCTCTACTCTGAGTCCCTCCCGGATGACTGAGCTTCTCACCCTATCTCTAGGGAGAGTTCAGACATCCTGCGGAGAAAACTCATTTCAGCCGCTTGTATCCGAGATCTCGTTCTTTCGGTCACAACCCAAAGCTCATGACCATAGATGAGGGTGGGAACGTAGATCGATCGGTAAATTGAGAACTTTGCCTTTCGACTCAGCTCTCTCTTCACTACTACAGACCGGTACAGCGCCCGCTTCACTGCGGATGCTGCACCTATCCATCCGCCTATCGATCTCACGCTCCAGTTTTCCATTATTCGTGAACAAGACCCCGAGATACTTAAACTCCTCCACTTGGGGCAGGACCTCCTCCCCGACCTGGAGAGTGCACTCTACCCTTTTCCGGCTCAAGACCATGGCCTCGGATTTGGAGGAACTGATCCTCATCCCGGCCGCATCACACTCGGCTGCAAACCGCTCCAGCGAAAGCTGTAGATCACGACCTGATGAAGCCAATAGGACCACATCATCTGTAAAAAAACAGAGAAGCGATTCTAAGGGCACCAAAACGGATCCTCTCAACACCTTGGCTGAGCCTAGAAATTCTGTCCATAAAAGTTATGAACAGAATCGGTGACAAAGGGCAACCTTGGCGGAGTCCAACTCTCACTGGAAACGAGCCTGACTTACTGCCGGAAATGCGGACCAGGCGCTGACACCGGTCGTACAGGGACCTAACAGCCCATATCAATGGGCCCGGTACCCCATACTCCCGGAGTACCCCCCACAGAACCCCCCGAGGGACGCGGTCGAATGCCTTTTACAAGTCCACAAAGCACATGTAAACTGGTTGGGCAAACTCCCATGCGCCCTCCTGGATCCTGCTAAGAGAGTAGAGCTGGTTCAATGTTCCACGACCAGCACGAAAACCACACTGTTCCTCCATGTTTTTCTCATCACGGCTGGTGATTTCAACCATGCAGATTTAAAGAGTGTATTTCAAAAAACATACAAAAACATAAACTTTTGCAACAAGAGGAAACAACACACTGGACCAAGTTTACACCACCATGAAAAATGCCTACAGAGCCCTTCCCTCCCCCACATTGATGCTTCTGACCATATCTATGTTATGCTAAAGCTAGCATACAGGCCGCTGGTGAAAGTCACAAAACCAGTCTGCAAGCAGATACGAGTGTGGCCAGAGGGGTCTTCAGAGGCACTCCAGGACTGTTTTGACACCACAGATTGGGGTATGTTCAAAGAAGCTGCTACCACAAACAACAACACATGTCTCCAGGAGTACTCAGACACTGTATGTTCATACATCACCAAGTGCATTGATGATGTTACCAACCTCAAAACCATCACTTTTCGGGCTAATCAGAAGCCATGGCTGACAGCTGAGGTTTACAGACTCCTGAAAGCCAGGAATGCTGCCTTCAAAGCGGGAGATCAGGTGGGCCTGAAGGCAGCCAGAAAGAACCTGAATCTGGGCATCAGAGAGGCCAAGGAGCAGTATTCTAGGAAAATAGCTCACCGTTTCAAGGACAGCAAGGATACACGCAGTCTGTGGTAGGGAATACAGACCATCACAAACTACAACCCCCCCCTCCCCAGACCTGTGACAGCTCAACCTCTACGCTGAATGAACTGAATGAGTTCTTTGCTCAGTTTGAGGCAAGTAATAGCACACCTGTACATAAACTCCCTCCCTCTCCTGATGGCCAGGTGCTGGCACTGTCCTCAGACAGCGTAAGGCGATCATTTATCAAGATTAATGCCGGAAGGCCTCTGGTCCTGACAACATACCTGGTCGTGTACTGAAGGACTGTGCAAGGGAACTCGCAGCGGTCTTCAGGGACATCTTTAACATCTCACTGAGCCAGACTATCGTCCCCACCTGTTTCAAAGCCACCACCATCATCCCTGTCCCAAAGAAGGCAATGCCCGCATGCCTCAATGAATATCGCCCAGTAGCACTCACCTCCATCCTGATGAAGTGCTTTCAACGGCTAGTCATGAAAAGCATCACATCTGTCCTCCCTGCCTCCCTGGATCCCTTCCAATTTGCATACCGACCTAATCGCTCAACCGACGATGCCATCTCCTCTGCCTTCCACACAGCTCTCACACATCTGGACACGAAGGACTCTTATGTTAGAATGTTGTTCATCGACTTCAGCTCGGCATTCAACACCATCATCCCCCAACAGCTCATCCATAAACTGGACAGTCTGGAGCTGAACACCTCAATGTGTAACTGGCTGCTAGACTTCCTGACCGGGAGACCACAGACAGTACGGATCGGGAGTAACACATCTAGCACCATCACATTGAACACAGGGGTCCCACAAGGATGTGTGCTGAGCCCCCTTCTATTCACCCTGCTAACACATGACTGCACACCATCGTACAGCTCCAACCACTTCATCAAGTTTGCGGACGACACAACAGTGGTAGGTCTCATCAGCAACAACGATGAGACGGACTACAGGAACGAGGTGAGCCGCTTGGCCTTGTGGTGCGGACACAACAATCTCACTCTCAACGTGGAGAAGACAAAGGAGATTGTCGTGGACTTCAGGAAGAGGGATGCACAACATGCCCCTCTGACCATCAACAGCACCGCAGTGGAGAGAGTGGACAGCACCAAGTTCCTGGGAGTGCACGTCTCAAAGGACCTGTCCTGGAGCAGGAACACTGCAGCACTGGCCAAGAAGGCTCACCAGCGCCTCTACTTTCTCCGCAAGCTGAAAAGGGCTGGAGCTTCAACCCCCATCATGTGCACCTTCTACAGGGGTGCCATAGAAAGTGTCCTGACCAGCTGCATCACGGTGTGGTTTGGTGCATGCACTGCATCATGCCGCAAGAGCCTCCAGCGCATCGTGAAAGCAGCTGAGAAGATCGTCGGCACCTCCTTGCCCTCACTGCAGGACTTACACAGCAAACACCTCACTCGGAAAGCCCACTGCATGGCAGGTGATCCCACACACCCACTACACAGCCACTTTAGACTGCTGCCATCAGGGAGGAGACTAAGGAGTCTCCAGGCTCGAACCAGCAGACTGAGAGACAGCTCTGTTCATCAGGCAGTCAGAATGCTAAACACTCTGCCTGCTCTGCCTCCCCTCCCATTTGAACTGCCTTAACACAAAAAAAACTTTCTCACACATTACCACTCAACACAAAGATTTTAACACTGGACCCTGTGTCATCAAACGGGTTATTCACTAAACTCTCGGTCATGTACTCATTCAGTTTGCACTACTTCTCATATTTGCACTAATGTTTGTATTACATTACTACCTATAGTCATACTACTGTTTACATTCACTGTTTACATTTATTAATACGGTTTACATTTATTACTACTGCTTTACATTTATTACTACTGTTTACATTTACACTACTTTTATCTACACTACTGCAGATACATATACAGCATTCTCTGACTAGCCTTATCTAAGGATGCCAAATGTGCCTTATGTGCCTCACTGCATATGCCACTTTGCCTCTATACCAACATCAACTACCTCCAGTGGTGGAGAAAGTACTCAAACACTGTACTTAAGTAAAAGTACAAATAAACAGACAAAAATGTACTCTAGTAAAAGTAGAAGTACCATATTAATGTTTTTACTTAAGTAGAAGTAAATAAGTACTTGATTTTAAAAATACTTTAAAGTATTAAAGTAAAAGTACTTGCTGAATGTATTACCTAATCCAATGATCTACAATATCACAAGTGTGCATACTGTATGTATATTTTCTGTAATACATTAATAGTGTTGAGTCATTTTAATGAACAATGCTGCAGATAATACAGTACTGTACATGTTTTTATTGTGTTTACTCTGTGACACAGTTCACACTTGGACTTGTGATTTTGTGCGTCAGAACTTCAGGGATGACCTACAGAGTTAAATGACATTAAGCAAAATAAGAAAGATTATACCTGTGAAAGTTTTTATTTAACACAAACCAATGTGTCATTTTAACTGTAGTAAACACATTTAAGTAAAAGTTGTCTGACAGAAAAAAAGGAGCATTAGACACAACTAACAAATGAACATCTGATCATTTCAACTGCAGTTTGTCATCAACTCTAGTTAAAATACTGTCAAGTCAACTTTGTAATGGGTCAATAGTGAACAATATTTTACCTTCCTGACACCATTTTCGAAACTTGGACCTGAGTGTTGAGTCATTTGGAGACATCTCTTGTCTTCTAACATCATGAACTGACACATTTTAATATTGCAGCAATAATTTCTTGTTCAAGTTCAAATGAAGTTGGTTTTCAAAGTTTTTTTAGTCCAGTCTGGCTCTTTTGGGAGAGAGAATCTGTCTGAACAGAATCTGACTGAACAGTCTTTCAATAGTCTTTCAGTAATAGTCTTTGAATAATGTTTCAATAAGGCCATGGGTGTTGGTGTATTTTCTGGCAGAATCTCTGTGGTGGAATTCATTTTGCGTGTGTTAGTGGTGCTGTGGGTGCTCCCAGCTCAATGTATATACTAGAATATATGTCATTGATTCAGCTCTTCTTGAAGGCGGGTGTAATGTTACCTGTCCACTTTGCAGTGATTCAATGGACCAACTCCCATCTTGACATCATTTCAAACTAACGACAAATCAAAAAGCTGCAACATGAATGTAACTTGTAACTCAACACATTATAGAAATGTAGTGTAGTAGAAAGTACAGATACTTCATGTAAAATGTAGTGGAGTAAAAGTAAAAAGTACCCATGTTTAACTCTACTTAAGTAAAGTACAGATACATGAAAAATTTATTTAAGTACAGTAACAAAGTATTTATACTTAGTTACATCCCACCACTGACTACCTCATACATATACTGTGTAATTAACTTATATGCTGCTGTGCCACTCTTTGCAAATGTCAATGCTAGAACCTTCAGTTTATTTTATAGATATACTTTTTATACTTTTTATACTACTATGCAAAAACTCAGGACAGTATTACACTTTTATTATTTCATTTTATGCTTATGTTCATTGGGTGTTTGGTGTTTCAGGGGTGTTGGGTGTTTCAGTGTTGGTGTAAATTTTCATACTTTTATACTATTATGAAAAAACTCAGGACAGTGTTACACTTTTGCTATTTTATGCTTATGTTTATTAAATGTTTTAGTGTTTAGTGTTTAGATGGTTACTGTTGCACCGAGGGACTGAGAGAAACGCAATTTCGGTCATGTGTATGTCCTGTACATACTGTATTGCAGTTCTGACAATAAAGTTGACTTTGACTTTGACTTTGAATCCGAGGTTCGACTATCCGACGGACCCTCTTCTCCAGAACCCCTGAATAGACCTTACCAGGGAGGCTTAAGAGTGTGATCCCCCTATAGTTGGAACACACTCTACGGTTCCCCATTTTGAATAGAGGAACCACCACCCCAGTCTGCCAATCCAAGGGAACTGCCCCTGATGTCCACGCGATATTGCAGTGTGTAAGCCAACACAACCCCACAACATCCAGAGCCCTAAGGAACTCAGGGCAAATCTCATCCATCCCCGGAGCCCTACCACCGCAGAGCTTTTTAACCACCTCGGTGACCTCAGCACCAGAGATTGGAGAGCCCGACCCAAAGTCCCAAGGCTCCCCTTCCTCAGTGGAAGACGTGCCAGTAGGATTGAGGAGGTCTTCGAAGTACTCCGCCCACCGACTCACAACATCCCGAGTTGAGGTCAACAGCATGCCATCCCCACCATAAATGGTGTTGGTCGCGTACCACTTTCCCCCCCTGAGACGCCGGATGGTGGACTAGAATCGCTTCGAAGCCGTACGGAAGTCATTCTCCATGGCCTCTCCGAACTCCTCCCACGCCCGAGTTTTTACCTCAGCAACCACCCGAGCCGCATGCCGCTTGGACTGTCGGTACCTATCTGCTGCTTCCGGGGTCCCACAGGCCAAAAAGGCCTAACAGGACTCCTTCAGCATGACAGCATCCCTCACCGCCGGTGTCCACCACCGGGTTCGAGGGTTGCCACCACGACAGGCACCAACAACCTTGCGGCCACAACTCTGATAAGCTGCCTCGACAATAGAGGTGCGGAACATGGCCCACTCGGGCTCAATGTCCCCCGCCTCCCTCGGAACGTGCTCAAAGCTCTCCCGGAGGTGGGAGTTAAAGCTCTGTCTTACGGGAGACTCTGCCAGACGTTCCCAGCAGACCCTCACAATACGTTTGGGT
>JBBPBX010000603.1:0-30628 GCA_038048925.1 Garcialebias charrua
AAACAGTCGGCGCTCACCGAACACTACCTACCACAGGTAGTCAAAGGTGTTGAGATCCAAGGATCCCACACCGATGATGCTGTTCTATCTCCTTGGACGGAGAAATCGGCGATCAGCCAAGCTGTCTATGGAACCTTGGTTAAGAAACAGTCGGGTCTAGATATGAACAAAAGGGCTTTCCGCTTTTCGTTAGACCCCAACGATAAACAGGTAATGACCGCAATAGGGATCATTGACCTGAAACTAATCTGGAACCAACGAGAACTGGATCACCCGTTCCTCGTGGTCCCGAACTTACCACATGCAACCTACATAGGCTCCGACATTTTGGTAAGATTAGGTGTCCGAGTGGACATCAACAACAATGTACTGTGGTCACTAGACACGGCCACAAAGGACTCTCCTGTGCTGACCACAGAGAACCTTAAAGCTGGACAGACCATTCCAGAGGTCTGCCAGATTGCTAACAGCCATAACACTGCGGTACCACCTCAGGTTATGAACAAGCCGGTGATGTGTCACATCATGAAAGGACAAGCTATTAGCACAAAACAGGCATACTTTCAACCATCTCCTATGTTTTTCAACTTAGGACTGTCCATGGAGGCCACATTCCAAGTGACCCTCGACTGCAGAACCACGACTGTTGCTGTGTGCAACACAAGCACAGAAGAGGTACTGATCCCAAAAAACACACAGCTAGGATGGTTGATCTCTACTGATTTTCATGATTTTGAGCTAAGCATTCCATTTCTGGGAGGACTCCCAGAAAACTTGATCCCAAATCAACACACGGGGCAAGTCTTGTTCACGAAACCAACACAGGCCATAGCTCTTTTCTCTCCCATTGAGTCCGACCAGGACACTGTCCGCAGTCTATGCCCCCAGACTTACAGTGCACTACCTGTTGACAGGTTTTACGACACTGAAGGGGACTCACTGGAGCTCCCCAAAGAACAAGAACCCCTCTCAGTTGCTTCACAGATTGACCAGGTGGTCGCCCAAGCCGACGCCCTGAAAACTGATGAAGAAAGGGACAAACTTCGCAAAGTTCTTCTAAAATATGAGAGATCATTCTCGACTGACTCGATGGATTGTGGGTTGACCGCGCTCCACAGTGTGAGCATCCCAACCCCGCCTAATGCTCCACCTGCATTTGTCAGACAGTACAAGATTCCTCTGGCAGCACATCAACCTATCAGAGAAATCATTAATGACCTGTTAGAAAAAGGTATCATCCGATACTGTAACAGCACTTACTCTGCGCCTTTATGGCCGGTGTTAAAACCAAATGGTAAGTGGAGACTCACTATAGACTACCGAAAGCTAAACAA
Source organism: Garcialebias charrua (assembly GCA_038048925.1). Lineage (NCBI taxonomy): Eukaryota > Metazoa > Chordata > Actinopteri > Cyprinodontiformes > Rivulidae > Garcialebias > Garcialebias charrua. The sequence continues at coordinate 1,335 of JBBPBX010000603.1, forward strand.
ACAAGTTCCCTTATCCAGATGGCCTATGACGCAACTCCAACAGGAACTGCCCAAGGTCACCAATGGTAAGTACTTCTCGACCCTCGACGTCGCCTCTGGTTTTTGGACCATCCCTGTGCGCGCCGAGGACCAGTACAAACTAGCTTTCACTTTTGGTGGCCGTCAATACACCTTTAACAGGTGTCCCTTTGGCTACGCTAACTCACCTGCAGAGTTCAACATCTTCTTGAACAAAGCATGTCCAGACGCCCACGAGCGTGGAACACTGATCTACGTGGACGATGTCCTTTTGAGGCAGCCAACACTGGACTCACATTTGGCTGAGATCGACCACGTTCTGAATCAGCTGACAACTGCTGGTGCTAAGATATCACTGTCAAAATGCCAATGGTGCAGAACCAAGGTGGACTACGTTGGCCTGCTTGTAGGTCCAGACGGAGTACAACCACAGCTGACTCGCACCCAAGGCCTTGACAATCTCAAAGTCCCCACCAATCTCAAAGAACTACAAAGTTTTCTTGGCGTGTGTAACTACTCGAACCAGTTCATAGAGAACTATGCAGACCTTGCGAAACCACTGACTGAACTCCTTAAAAAAGACGTACCATTTGTTTGGACTGACAAACAGCAACAGGCAATGGACGCTCTTATAAACAGGATCAAGTCAGCCCCTTGTTTAGTCTACCCAGACTACAACAAAGAGTTTTACTTGGAAGTGGGCTTCTCAGCTCATTGCATAAGTGCAGGTCTGTACCAGATACACGACAGAGACAAACGTGTAGTAGCCTATGCCAGCAAAACGATGGCAGGCCCCGAGTTGAGATTCTCAGACTGTGAGAAAGCTTTACTGACCACAGTGTGGGCAGTTAAACATTTCTCCAGCTACATTGGTGGACAGAAAATCATTGTGGAAACACAACACCAGCCAGTGACCTTTCTTAACAGTGAACGCATCAGAGATGGTGTGGTGACAAACTCACGTGTTGCAACGTGGCTCATGGCGCTTCAAAGTTTTAACCTAGACATACGTTATGGTCAAAACAAGAAGTCTCATCTGGGGACGGACTTGGCAATCTGCCAGAAGTGTACACAAGATGTACCAGCCACCCAGCCGCCGGTTGAGGTAAAACCCCCAGTAACTGAAGACCCGAATCACCACTTCTTTGATGACAATATCTGCAAAGATATGACAACATTGTACGTGGATGGATCTTCATTCCTCCGCGACAAGATCTGCAGAGCAGGTGTTGGAGGGGTCCTCCTCCAAGACCAAGAGCAGATAACTTTCAGCTACAAATTAGGATCTCAGACTTCTCAGTACGCTGAGATTGCAGGAATCCTAATAGCTCTCCAGATGGTAGTAGAACGCTCCATCAAGACGCTAGTCATCTGCACTGACTCTAACTATGCTCGTTTGAGTTTCGCTTGTCACCTCGCTGTGTGGAAACAGAACGGTTTCCTAACAAGCGACAGAAAAGTGGTCAAACACAAAGAGCTTTTCATAGCGTGTGATCACTTGGTGACATCACATGACTTACAGATCTACTGGAAGAAGGTTCCAGGGCATTCTAGAGTCCCAGGCGATGACAAGCACTACAATGACATTGCAGACTCCTTAGCCAAAGAAGGAGCCGACGAAGGTCCTCTATGGTCCTTCGACCCCTCCTGGTTAATCGAAACTCTGCCAACACAACCTTCAGTCAGAGTTATGGCAGTCACACGTGCACAGGCCGCAACCAGACCTGCTGACAACGCAGTCTCTGTACGACCTGCACTGACTGACCCAGACATCATCCAACTACAGAAGGCGGATCCTGCTATCAACTCCATGATACTGTACCTGACCGATCCGAACAAAAATAGTCCGTCTAAAGACGACCTGGATTCCGATCCAGACCTTAAGGTCCTCTATCAGCTGCGCAAACAGCTAAAACTAATCAAGGGCATCTTAACTTTCGCTCATGGACCAACGTCCTCACCTGTGTTCGTGGTTCCCCATGACCAAAGGGGGGTGATGTTAGTTCATGCCCATGATCTCCCGTCCGCAGGACACAAAGGAGATAAAGCCACGCTGACGGCATTAAAACAAATTGCCTATTGGCCTGGAATGAAAAAGGATGTCAAGGACTACATTGAAGGGTGCGTGGTCTGTGGCCAGTTTCAGCCAACCAGACCACTTCACAGAGCACCACTGCAAAGCAGAGGCATTGCATTCCCATGGTCTGACCTCCAGATCGACTGGGTTGGACCACTCACTAAGAGCTCTAGAGGAAATAAATATTTTCTCACGGTAACCTGTGCATTCACCAAATGGGTAGAATGCCTACCAGCTCCTAACGACACAGCACAAACTACTGCTATGTTGTTAATGAATCATATATTCTCAAGGTTTGGACTTCCCCTTAGGGTGAACTCAGACCAAGGTACACACTTCACAGGTGAAGTGATGAAAGAACTGTGGAAGACGCTAGGCGTCAAGGCCAACTTTCATGTCGGCTACCACCCACAGGCTTCAGGCCAAGTAGAGAGAGCAAACAGAACTGTGGTGAGTATTTTGAAGAAATACGTGGCTGCAAACCACAAGGACTGGGACGTGAAACTCCCTCTGGTCCTCATGGCCATAAGAGCCACTCCACACACATCAACTGGCATCTCTCCTTTCGAGATGATGACCGGTCGACAAATGACTCTCCCTCTACACCTGTTGTACCAACCAGGCGACGCCGCCATGGCAACAGCCTACACTACACAACAATACATGAAAGATTTGAATGCACACCTCAGAAACACTTTTGCTTTCGCCCAGAAAAACCTGGAAAAATCCGCTGAAGGACGCAAGGCGTACTACGACCAGAAGGCCTCTCACAATGAACTCCAAGTGGGAGACAGAGTCTGGTACTATACGTTCGCCCCAGCAACCGGGAAAGGAGGGTCCGAGACCGGAACTCTCGCCCGCAAACTAATGCCCAGGTGGACTGGACCTCATCTGATAACAGACAAAGTGTCCTCAGTCGTCTACGAAATCAAAATCAGCAAAGGCCGCAAAGAGCCAATTGCTAAATGGGTACATCGAAATCAGATCAAACCTTACAAGGCGTTCAATGACTCCACAAAAGACAAAGATCTCACAAACACACCGACTTCATGGGATAATAAGGTCGTCCAAGCACAAGTTAGTAAATAAACTAATCAGGTTTAAACTACCGTAATTTCCCACCCTATAAGTCACATTGTCCAATTTGAACTTAGAAACGCTAAGCCTAAACTCACAACAAAAAACTAACCTTAACAACTGTTTAAATCCACGAGATTTAATTTGACCTCGGTCATAAAGTTGAGACCTGTTTTCTTGTGTGTTACATCTTTGGAATCTGATGACAAGAGTGTGTCGAAGCAGTGAAACGTTGTTTCCGTGTTGTTTAGTCATTACTGTTGTCGTTAGTTGAGATATTGTTTTGGTTCTGAACACTCCCAGCCAAAAAGGTTTTGTATTAACATTGGTTAATGAATGATATGGATTTAACTATGCCAACATGCAGTTCGTTTTGTTAAATCTCAATCGTCGAAGAGTCAATGTAGTTTAAAGCTACTTAAGGTACAATAAACTACACTGGTCTCATAATTTCTAAATTGAACCGATTCGATCGTTTCTATTCTAGATTGTCTATTTATTTTGATGAGTCTCGCCATAGACTTCAAAATTTATTAGGAATACCAAATCCTACGTCGTTCGTCTAAAAGACAACAGACATTTAGATCAAACTATATTTCATTTTTATTTTAGTTTAACCTAAACTAAGTAATGAATGGAGGAATAGTTTGGAATTAGAGGCCTTCGTTACAGAAGCCCTCCAAAATTTTATAGGTACAAATCCCTATATCTAAATTTACAGAATTGATCCACCCCTTAATTGGTAAGTGTAGCTGATCTAAACCATGATAGCTTACATACCAGGTGCATATAGGTAAGGCTTAATGTAAAATCCCAATCATAAGCCCACCTTAAAAAACCACATAATTGCATGACACATAGAACCAGAGTGGCACTGACTGGAAACCAACCAGCCAACAACCTTCGATGTGGGACCTGCAGCTCCAACGCTTGGTCTTCAACCTCCATCCAAGGGTCGCCTCCTCTGCGTCAATCGAGGGATCCCCTCTACATGCTGATTATGAAAACAATTGTTGCTGATGAAATCACCAACTCTAATCGTGGTGGAATTACTGCTGTGGGATTATCGCTGTGGATTATAAGACTTTGTTTTCCAAAGGATCACAGACTTTGTTTTCCAGGAGTTAACAGACTCAGTTTTCCAAGGGATTAAAAGCTTACCGCAATGGGATTACCTACGAACAGTATGGAAGTTCCGAAAACTTTATGGGATTATAATTTTTGATTTTTCTTTTCCACTTGCTGGATTACTTCAAGATCAAAGACAGTTCAAGGTTTCCTTTCGTGTTGGACCCCATCCCCAAGGACTGGCGATGGCTTCCAAAAGGGGGGAGATGTAATGGACCTACCCAGGGTCAAATTAAGGTTTTTGAACTGTCCAGTGATGACCTTTACTGACCACTCAGTAAAGCAAGACATTTACTACAAAATCATTCATTTAGCTATAATCTGATAAATATAGTCACCAAAAGAGACTATTTCTATCTTTGATTTTATTCTAATGTGATCAAAAGAATAACTTTTGTCATTTTCATGATGTGTGCTTTTAAGCTGTGTCATTCTGTAAGAGTTAAACTGTGTTCACTGCTGTGTTTAAAGGTGAAGCCTTCGGGTCACAGAGACCGGACGGTTTTGTTTAGAAACTCAGAGACAGTCTCATGAGCAGGGCTCCAGCTTTATCTATCTTTTTCCTAAACATTTCTCTCTGCTCTGGCTGTAACCTTGGACCTGATAACACAAGTGCACTCCTCTCTTGGTTCCTGCTTTTTAAGTTCTAACTGTGCGAGAACGCTTCAGAGTTTGCGGGGAATTTTCAAAGAGATGTGAACCTTTCCCAAGAGCTGGGTACGTTTTGGTCAAGAGCTAACGACCTGCGTCTTCAGCTAAGGACTGATAACAGGCTGTTATGAGTCCACCTCGAACGAGCGTTTGTTATTCCTTCCTGGAATAAATTATCTTGAGCCAAGAAACCACGACTGCCACGACTTTTGCCGATGAAAGCGAGTATCACCGACACCGACAAGGTAAACACGCGTGGAGTCCAGCTTGGACTTGCGGGACCGACGACTCGTCAGTCTAAAGTTGACCACAGCTCTTTACCAGAACCAAGGCGGACGTCTTAAGGTAAAGGAGCAGCTGTTTGCTTGCTGGAGGTGTGATGATATCTTAGCTGGACGCGTACGGAAGAGTGTCATCTGGTTTCATAAATGCAAGATAAACTTCCTCTCTTAACCTCCCAATTCTTCTTAAATCTTTCCTCCTATTCTTTCCCCTCTCAATCTAAGCTGGAAACTATTTTAAGTTTAAAGAGCCCTCAGACTAAATATGTTTACATCCAATATTGAAGTCTGTTGTGTTGAATTTAAGTGTGCTGACGTTTTAAATTGAAAGAAAGTGAAATCATGTCAATCAAGTGTAATGGTGTTAATTTAGTTGATTTATTTTAAATAAATGATAGTGTCTCTTTGACATATCAAACTAAGTTAACGTCTTTGTCACTTAATGGCTCTGTGTATTTATCCATCATAAAGATCACAGAAATATTGGGTAAACTGAAAAAGAACAGAATCCGTGAATTTACTATTCAATCTGAATAAGTAGATTAATTAAGGATAAAGAGGTCAGTATTAATATTGACCTCCTCATAACCCCTTACACAGCTAACGGCGAACATCATTAAAGGCGGCGTGTGCACGGGCCGTCCTCGGCGTGTGGTCAGGGAAAACAAACAAACGTGTGTCACCCATCATGATCCGCTGCTGGGTCCTGGCTCGTCGCAATATGTCCATACAGTCAGAAAGATAATGCAGGCGAACAATTATAGGACAAGGTCGCTCACCAAATTTAGGTTATTGTTGGGAAGTGCGATGGGCGTGGTCCACCAGCGGCTCCTTCTCCAGCTGAAAAGCTTCTTTAAGCAACGTGGAAAGAGCCGTAGATGAAACGGAAAAATCCTCAGAAATTCCTATCAGTCGCAAATTATTGCGACGAGATCTGGCCTCCAGGTCATCACATTTATTATCCAGTCTTTTAAAGTCAGCGGACAGCTGCTCCACTGTAGCCTGCAGGGAGGTGATGTCATCGGAGCATGTGGAGCATGACGTCTCCAGCGCGCCCACGGTGTCCTTCAATGCACGCACATCATGCTGAATGGTTGAAATACTGCTGGTTAATTCCGACTTCACTGCAAGGAGCTCAGCTTTTATATTCGATAAGTTTTCAGTAAAAGCTGCTTGGAGTTCTGTCTTGAAAATAGCTGCCATTTCAACCCGCAGAGCTGACAGCAGCTCGGCTTTGAAAGCAGCGGAGGGAGAGCTGTCAAAGTGCTCCTCCATGCAGGAGGGTGTGTCAGCATGTGGCGGAGACGCCGACTTCTGTGCAGATAATTTAAGTTTTGGAGGCATCTTGGTTAAAAAGCCGACACTTGAGACTTGAGACGGGTTATAATAGCGGGCAAAAAAGAATAAATACTGAGAAGGCGTGTTAAACCATCAAAAATGCGCCCCAAAAAAAAGCAATTAATAGTTGCTGCGGGAGCTCAGCTTGAACGCGTCCTACCCTGTCATTCGCTCAACCGGAAGTCAGGTGGAGTATTTTAGACCAGGGAATGTGCACAGACAGTAGGGTTTGCATGAATACATATTTTTCAAAGTCGACTTCAACATGATAACTTCAACAAGTCGAGTCGATGTCGACTAGTCGTCGTGACATCATAGGAACTCATATTCAGAAAAAAAGTAATTTATTATTTACAATTAAAAAGAACAACAAGACATTGGGAGCATATATTTATGCTCCTTCCATTTATCATATTGCAAATAAGTCCCAGGAAAAAACAAAACTATTATTAAGCCGCAAAAGTGAAAGAAACGTGCGGCACTTAAAAAACTAAACTAAAAACAGGAGGTGGGCGGTGGTCGACTCCACCACCACCGCCCACCTCCTGTTTTTGGTTTTATTTTATTTAATCCACGGTGGTCACTGTGGATTAAATAAAATAAAACAAAAAACAGTGACGCGGGTGGAATCCACCACCACCTGCTAACGTGGCGACTGTGTCCAGTTAAGCTTCAGGTGGGTCGCTGGCAGTGATCCATCTGGACTTTTTTAACTTCTTTCAACCGTCCGGTCAGCGCGCTGTCCAACGGATGCGTTTGTGATCCAAATTGGATTGTCAGCCGTGCGCATCTGCTGACACAATCAAAAGATCAACAACGACCTGGTCCGCCTATCCATCACATTATTTTGGCCACGTGATTGTGAACATTTGGTCCGGGCACCGGTCAGAAATGACAGCCAGCGCCCAGTGACCCCATCAAGTGACTGCGACTAGTCGACTAGTCCACCCAACCCCTAACAGACAGAAGTCTCTGACATCACATGAGTATTATTATCATTAGACTGTTCTACAAAAGTTATGTGAGGAGAGATGTTTCTAAAACCTATGATGACTTTTCATAATTATATATTTCTTTTATGATCCTGGGCGCTCTGTGCTTTTTTTGTTTGATAGATTTTTTATGTTGCTGTTATTTGTGTTTACTTTAAGGTTCTTGTATATTTCCTGTGGTGTTTATGTTCTATTCTATTCTTTGCGCTCAGTTTGTTTCATTGTGTGTTTTTATTGATTCACTGTGTTTCAGTCATTCTCAATACTTTTCCACTCTGCAGCTTTGTTTTGGTGTTGCCATAGCAACACCTCTTCACGCTATTTTCCATGTAGCCTACTGTATTTTTTTTTTACCATGCATTATGTCTGAGAATCTTTCATGGTTTGTAAAGAAGATTGGGCTCAGGAATGTAGAGAAGCACATGGAGCCAAGTACAAAGTAACTAAAGTGTAATACTCACAACTTATTACCAAACAGAAAACTGGTGTAGCAGCAAAGATACGAATAAAAGTCAAAGAACCACAGAGGAGAACCAAGCAGAGCATGAAGCACATGCTTCATGGGGACAGAATGGACTGGGGCTGATGGGGAGATTGTAGACAGGTGATATAAATGGTAACAGGGAGCAGGTGAAGGTGGATGTTGCAGAACAGAGTAGAAAAATCTTGAAGATTTTTATTGTTTGAATTGATTTTTTTTTTGTAAAAGGGGACAGAAATGTGATTTGTTTCCTTCTTTCTGCTGCCTTTCATTTTACTGTATTTGGGATTGTATTTCTTATTGTATATTGAATTGTTTTGTTTTGTTTAAGAAAAACAATAAACTTATAAATAGAATCTGAGTGAGGAAAAGTATTGAGAATGACTGAAACACAGTGAATCAATAAAAACACACAATGAAACAAACTGAGCGCAAAGAATAGAATAGAACATAAACACCACAGGAAATATACAAGAACCTTAAAGTAAACACAAATAACAGCAACATAAAAAATCTATCAAACAAAAAAAGCACAGAGCGCCCAGGATCATAAAAGAAATATATAATTATGAAAAGTCATCATAGGTTTTAGAAACATCTCTCCTCACATAACTTTTGTAGAACAGTCTAATGATAATAATACTCATGTGATGTCAGAGACTTCTGTCTGTTAGGGGTTGGGTGGACTAGTCGACTAGTCGCAGTCACGTGATGGGGTCACTGGGTGCTGGCTGTCATTTCTGACCGGTGCCCGGACCAAATGTTCACAATCACGTGGCCAAAATAATGTGATGGATAGGCGGACCAGGTCGTTGTTGATCTTTTGATTGTGTCAGCAGACGCGCACGGCTGACAATCCAATTTGGATCACAAACGCATCCGTTGGACAGCGCGCTGACCGGACGGTTGAAAGAAGTTAAAAAAGTCCAGATGGATCACTGCCAGCGACCCACCTGAAGCTTAACTGGACACAGTCGCCACGTTAGCAGGTGGTGGTGGATTCCACCCGCGTCACTGGTTTTTGTTTTATTTTATTTAATCCACAGTGACCACCGTGGATTAAATAAAATAAAACCAAAAACAGGAGGTGGGCGGTGGTGGTGGAGTCGACCACCGCCCACCTCCTGTTTTTAGTTTTGTTTTTTAAGTGCCGCACGTTTCTTTCACTTTTGCGGCTTAATAATAGTTTTGTTTTTTCCTGGGACTTATTTGCAATATGATAAATGGAAGGAGCATAAATATACGCTCCCAATGTCTTGTTGTTCTTTTTAATTGTAAATAATAAATTACTTTTTTTCTGAATATGAGTTCCTATGATGTCACGGCGACTAGTCGACATCGACTCGACTTGTTGAAGTTATCATGTTGAAGTCGACTTTGAAAAATATGTATTCATGCAAACCCTACTGTCTGTGCACATTCCCTGGTCTAAAATACTCCACCTGACTTCCGGTTGAGCGAATGACAGGGTAGGACGCGTTCAAGCTGAGCTCCCGCAGCAACTATTAATTGCTTTTTTTTGGGGCGCATTTTTGATGGTTTAACACGCCTTCTCAGTATTTATTCTTTTTTGCCCGCTATTATAACCCGTCTCAAGTCTCAAGTGTCGGCTTTTTAACCAAGATGCCTCCAAAACTTAAATCATCTGCACAGAAGTCGGCGTCTCCGCCACATGCTGACACACCCTCCTGCATGGAGGAGCACTTTGACAGCTCTCCCTCCGCTGCTTTCAAAGCCGAGCTGCTGTCAGCTCTGCGGGTTGAAATGGCAGCTATTTTCAAGACAGAACTCCAAGCAGCTTTTACTGAAAACTTATCGAATATAAAAGCTGAGCTCCTTGCAGTGAAGTCGGAATTAACCAGCAGTATTTCAACCATTCAGCATGATGTGCGTGCATTGAAGGACACCGTGGGCGCGCTGGAGACGTCATGCTCCACATGCTCCGATGACATCACCTCCCTGCAGGCTACAGTGGAGCAGCTGTCCGCTGACTTTAAAAGACTGGATAATAAATGTGATGACCTGGAGGCCAGATTTCGTCGCAATAATTTGCGGCTGATAGGAATTTCTGAGGATTTTTCCGTTTCATCTACGGCTCTTTCCACGTTGCTTAAAGAAGCTTTTCAGCTGGAGAAGGAGCCGCTGGTGGACCACGCCCATCGCACTTCCCAACAAAAACCTAAATCTGGTGAGCGACCTTGTCCTATAATTGTTCGCCTGCATTATCTTTCTGACTGTATGGACATATTGCGACGAGCCAGGACCCAGCAGCGGATCATGATGGGTGACACACGTTTGTTTGTTTTCCCTGACCACACGCCGAGGACGGCCCGTGCACGCGCCGCCTTTAATGATGTTCGCCGTCAGCTGCGTGAGATTCCTGGGATCCGTTTTGGACTGCTCTATCCAGCGCGACTTCGGGTCACGCATAACGGCACGGAGAGGGAGTTTACTTCACCAGAAGAGGCCACTGTCTTCATCAACTCACTGAAGACTTAAAACTTTCCAAAGATGTGCCACATTGATGAATCCTGATGAGCTTGTGGGAGCTCAAACTGCAGCTTTTTTGCTACTACGTTGCTAAAAACCGTAAGCATAAACTTTAGAGGTTTGACTCCGTTTGGAGTCTGCACTGGGTTCTCCATCGTTTGGGGATGGGGTCGTTGTAAGTGCTGTGGGGAGGGGGGTGGTGGTGGGTGGTGTTTGTTTATTTGTTTTATTTTATTCTCATTATTATTATTATTATTGTTTTTTTGTTTGTTTTTTGGGTGTGTGTCTTTTGTTTTGGGTGGGGAGCATTGCATTATATTCAGATTGTTTTTGTCCCTTTTTTTCCAATTCATTTTGAAATATGTCTAATGATAATAATGTGAATATTCCACAAATGGGCTCTTCTGTGAGATTTTTGAGCTGGAATATTAAAGGTATGGGCAGCCCACTTAAGAGGTCAAAAATGTTTGCCCATTTGAAACATCTCAAAGCTGATCTAGTGTTTTTACAGGAAACCCATATGCGTATCAAAGATCAGGTCAGGCTAAAATGTTCTTGGGTTTCTCAGGTATTTCATTCAAATTTCAATTCTAAAGCCAGGGGGTTTCTATTTTATGCCTCCTACCCACCGCACAACTGCAAACGCGCCTGCCGTCCCCTTTTTGCCGCTGGTCACGGTCCCACTGGCCACTGAACACCGTCTGATGACGTACACTAGGGGGTAGCAGAGGGAGGGGTCTCTGGCTTGTTTTCCGGGTTCAGTTGTTGTTTTAACTGCACCTCCGACGGTCTTCGATGAGATTAAAACTTTTTTTTTATGTTTGGGGTGATCTACACTGGAGAGGACAGCAGCAACTGTAAAAATGCCACGTTTCTTACCGGAGTTTGGTTCCAATTCCTGGAGGCTGGATCCGGTGAGTTTAAAAAGTCCGAAAAAAGTCCCGTTGTGGTTGTGTAATCAGATAGCGAGGCTCTCCCGACTGTTTGCCGGATGCGTCGAGCCGCCAGAGATCAACATTTGGGACGTCTGCGGCTCGACGGCGACGCGCGCGTGCGTGTGCAGGCTGCCGTCGCGCCGCTTCGATCAGTTGAATCTCGCCGCTTCCTTGTTCCCCGTGACTCCACGCGTCTCCTCCATAGACTTTGAATGTAAACCGGTGTTATCCGGCCGCTTCGGCCGCCCGACGCCGGGGGCGGTGGGTAGGAGGCATTAGTTGGTAAATCTATTCATTTCTCAGCTTCTAAAGTTATATCAGATAAAAACAGCAGATATTTAATTGTTTCTGGTACTTTATTTCATATCCTAGTTCTGCTAGTTAATATGCTCCTAACTTTGATGATCCAAGATTTATGAATAAACTACTTGAATTTCTTCCTTCTTTAGACAATAATTTCCTCATAGTAGGCGGGGATATGAACTGTGTCACTGACCCCAATTTAGATAGGTCTCACCCACGCAGATTGGTTCTATCATTAATGGCTAGATCACTTTCAGATTTTATGTCAAAAAATGGATGTGTTGATCCTTGGAGATTTTATAATCCCCAAATCAAGAATTATTTTTTTTTCCCATTTACATCAGTCTTTCTCTCGTATTGATTATTTTTTGGTTGACACTAAGCTGTTACCAAATGTTCTATCCAAGATGGTGTAGTGGCAGAGAATCAGACTTGTTATCCGAAGGACCCAGGTTCGAACCCTAGCCACGGCACACCATCTTGGGGTGTCTATGAGTGCACATCTATTTTCCCAGCTCCCCGGGCGCGACTACGCTGCTCATTGCACCACCTGGTGGTGGTTGGGTTAAATGCAGAAGACCAATTTCGTCTGTCAAGTATGGGAACATACACAGATGACAAATGTGACAAATTATTATTATTATTATTATCTGTTGATTATCATCCTATTGTAATTTCTGAGCATGCTCCTCTTTTATTAGATATTAAGTTTGCTTTTCAACATCGGTATGTCACACCTTGGACATTCAACCCCCTTCTTCTTTCAGATGAAAAGTTTAATACATTTATTTCAGCTCAAATTGATGATTTCATTACAATAAACCAAAACGAGAATGATCCAATCTCATATACTTTACTATGGGAATCACTAAAAGCGTTTTTACGAGGGCAAATAATTTCATATTCCGTCCATTTGATTAAGATACGTAAGGCGAAATTGCTAGAACTTAGTGCTAATATTACTAATCTTGATCAACAAATTGCTGACTCTCCCTCACCTAGTTTATTTAAACAACGGGTTGACTTACAAACTAAATTTGATCTTATCACCACCAATGAGGCAGAGCGTCTTCTTTTACGATCACGTTCTACTTATTATGAACATGGTGATAAGGCTAACCGATTACTCGCTCATCAGCTGCGTCGTCGGGCAGCTTCGCAGATGATCCCACAGATAATGGACTCATCAGGCACTTTGCATCACGATCCCACTACTATTAATTCAGTTTTTCAGTCATTTTATTCTTCGTTATTTAAATCTCAATTTCCATCTAATCCTAATGAAATGAATCAGTTTCTTGATAGTCTCAAGTTTCCTGTGATAAATTCAAATGCTGCTAGGGAACTTGATTTGCCTTTATCCATTGAGGAGATTGTCACTGCCCTGAAAAACATGCAAAGCAACAAAGCTCCTGGTCCAGATGGATTTCCTGTTGAATTTTTTTAAAAATTCCAGGACAGGCTTTTTCCGATACTTCATGCTGTATACATCGAATCATTACAAAAGGGTAATCTCCCCCATACTTTAACACAAGCCTCTATTAGTCTCCTCTTAAAAAAAGATAAAGATCCTAATCTTTGTAGTTCATATAGACCTTTATCTTTAATAAATGTAGATGCTAAGATTCTTGCTAAGGCTTTGGCTTGTCGTCTTGAAAATATAGTTCCAACTATTGTTTCACATGAACAAACTGGATTTGTTAAGGGGAGACAACTATTTTTTAATATCCGTACACTTTTAAACATTATTTATTCCAAAACCACTACTGAAACACCTGAAGTAGTTATCTCGATTGACGCTGAGAAAGCGTTTGACAGAGTTGAATGGGATTATTTATTTGCAGTTTTAAGGAAGTTTGGATTGGGTGATGCATTTATTTCTTGGATACGTCTGTTCTATATTTCTCCTCATGCTAGTGTCTCTTCTAATGGTATTCAATCTAGTTTTTTTAGACTTTTTCGTGGCACAAGACAAGGATGTCCATTATCCCCCCTATTGTTTGCTCTGGCCATTGAGCCGCTTTCAATTTTTTTAAGGACCTCTAACATTTTTACTGGGCTTTCCCGATTAGGTTCTGAATTCAAACTATCTCTTTATGCTGATGATTTACTGTTATATGTTTCAAATCCTACTCTTTCAATTTCATCAATTTTATCTGCTTTTCAGAGATTTGGATCATTTTCTGGTTATAAAGTAAATATTGCTAAAAGTGAATGTTATCCAATTAACGCAGCTGCATTAAAGCTTTTGAACTGTGACATACCATTTAAATTGAGCTGCTCTGGTTTTAAGTATCTGGGTGTTAATGTAACAAGATCATTAAGTTCTCTTTTTGATGCTAATTTTTTGCCTTTAATTTCTAAAATTAAATTGGACCTCCAAAGATGGAATAGTTTGCCTCTCTCACTTATAGGTAGAATCAATGTAATTAAAATGAATGTCTTACCCAAATTCTTATTTTTCTTCAATTCTCTCCCACTATTTCTGCCAAAACATTTCTTTAAAACACTAGATCAAGTTATTTCTGGCTTTATATGGTGTGGAAAATCACCCAGAATCAGCAAAACCACACTGCATAGATGCAAATTCAATAGTGGATTGTCACTTCCTAATTTTCAGCTTTATTATTGGGCTGCCCATATTCATAAGATCTCATATTGGTTTGGATCTTTTGATTTCCCATGGTGCAAGTTGGAGTCATTATCCTGCTCCCAGTCCTCACTAAGTGCTCTTCTTACTTCTCCTACTACATCTAACTTCTCTCGTTTCACAAACAATCCAGTAGTTCGCTCTGTTTTAAAAATTTGGTGTCAGTTTAGGAGGCACTTCAAATTTAATTCAGCATCTACACTTACTCCTTTATTGAAAAATCACTTATTTCAACCAGCACTCACAGATTCAGCATTTTTATTATGGGGTAATAAAGGGCTGATATGTTTTAATGACCTCTATAAAGAAGGTATCTTTTCCACTTTTACGGACCTCTCAGTTGAATTTCATCTCCCTCCTTCTCATCTATTTCGTTATTTTCAAATTAGACATTGTGCTAAGACTCTGTTTTCTGATTTCCCTTCCAAGCCGCAGAACTTGCAATGGGAGATGTTTCTGAGTTGGGATCCTCTTCAAAAGTCATATATCTCTAAAGTTTATAATGAAATTCTTTCTCTAGATTCTTCACCCATTACCAAGATCAAGGCGGCTTGGGAGCTCGAACTGGGTCTAAATTTGGGAGAGGATTGGTGGAATAATGCTCTTAAGAACATTCATTCAAGTTCAATCTGTGCTCGACTTTCGCTTATACAGTTTAAAGTTCTTTTTAGGGTTCATTTCTCTAAAACTCGCCTGTCGCAATTCTTCCCTTCCGTTTCTGACAAATGTGATAAATGTCATGCACCTTCTTGTAATTTAACTCACATGTTTTATTCCTGTGCATCACTTCATAGTTTTTGGCAGAATTACTTTGATACAATGTCAAAGATTCTCTCTATGGTCATTGAACCCTCACCCCATGTTGCGATATTTGGGCTTCCAGTTAACTATAAACAGTTCACTTCGGATCAATTGAATATTTTATCATTTACTTCCTTATTGGCAAGACGCCGTCTTCTTTTTCATTGGAAATCAACTAAACCACCCTCTACTGGCAGTGTTTCCCCTACCATTATATAGGCGGGGCGCCCCGCCCCCTCAACAGAACCGAGCGCCCCGCCTACCCAACGCTCCAAACACCTGTCGGCACTGATGTAATGCTAAACTAGCAGCTCGCACTGTAGGTGCATTAGCTGAAAAAAACACATAAAAGCAGCCTCATGCTGAACACTCAGCTGACACCCCCCACCCACCACACATACACGCGCACGGCTCACTTTCTCATCCCCACTTATAACAACTGGAAGGGTTAGTTTTAGAAGTTTTCCTACATTACAAGGAGTAAAACATACTTTCACTTTATGCTTTATTTCTTTTAAGTAGGATACCTATTTTTTCTACAGTTAAAAAAATAAATCACATAGGCCTGCATAGTTTATCATTTTAGTTTTTAGAAACTGGGCAAAACTATATAAATTTTTCCTTCTTTACAAGAATCTTGTCTTTTATTTTATCTTAAAATGTAAAAATAGCAGTAAATGTTAAAAATCATTAGAAATTTTTAGTTTTATAAAGTCACTCCTGCTGGCCAGAAAAACGTCCTCCAACAAACTTAAAGTGGTCCGTGGGCCACCAGTTGAAAATCCCAGTTGCAGCAGGTGTTGTGGCTCCGGTCACGTTTAATTTAGTGAACAAAGGAGCAGAAATGGCTCTTTGGATCGAAAAGGTTGCAGACCCTTGCTCTAGACAAATAATAAAGAACAAATAATAACAAGCCCAAACAAGCGAATTTACTTTCAAAACAAGCCCAAGAAACCGCAACAACGGCTGCGCAGCTCAGGACGTGTCTCTGTCCGTCCCCCCACCCCGCCATGGCAGGTTATGTAGGGGAAACACTGACTGGGCAGTGGCTAAAAGATACCATGTCTTTTCTAAAACTGGAGATGATTAGATATTCAATGAAAGGCAATTCCACACAATTTTATAAAATATGGAGTCCTTTCATGACATTTTTTCACGCTCTTCATTCTCTTCATCTGGATTTATTGAAATACCCCCATCTGGATTGATTGAAATACCCCACATTTTATTTTATTTTATTATTATTATTATTATTTTCTTTTTTTTTTTTTTCTTTCTCCACTTCTATTTTTTTATTTATTTAATTAATTATTTAGTTATTTTTTCCTTTAGGTGTGTATTTGTTGTATTTTGTTAAATCATGTAAGAAAAAGAAAAATATTAATAGGAGATATCTTGTTTACTTGGATTTGTGTTGATGCTCTTATTTGATGTTATGAAGAAGTTATGTATTACATGGTGTATTATGTTATGGATAACTAATATTGTGTTTGCTTGTATCTATTTTCTCTTCTCCTAATAAAAATATAAAAAAATAAAATAATAAATAAATACTCCACCTAACAATAACTGCAAAGTGACCAATTATTAGCCCAACTACGCAGTTCAATTCAGTTTATTTATATAGCGCCAAATCACAACAAAAGTTGTCTCAGGGCACTTTACAGGAGCATTCACATACATAGAAAAGCCTATTAGTAAAGTTCTCTATCTAAGGTATCCTACTACTAATCATAAAACTAATAATTTTGTTATTTAGTTTTCTTTAAATCGCTCAGAGGGCAAACAAATACTGTAAATTAAACAAACTGAATGTATTTTCTTATGTCTTTGGTTTTAACTCCCCTTTTGTTGCAACAAAGTATTTATATATATATTTGCTTTTGAGTATTGTTTTTATGGTATTGTATTTATTGAAAAAAAACCAGCTGTCAATTAAAAAATGTGCATTCTTTGCATACTTGAGTTTGTAGTTTTGTCCCACAGCTGCAAAAAACGCTAAAACAACTTCTATCCCATTACAACAGACTGTGTGATTTCAACATTGTTTGGGAATTTCCTGCAGAAGCCCAATATTGCAGAATATTACGAAGACCTCACAAAGACTTGGGTTTTCGAATAGATGCAGACGATTTTCCAGATGGTTCAACTGCTACAAAAACAAACACAGAAATCCCCTCCTTTATCTTGCAATCTAGACTTGTACATGCTGCAGCCAAAAGAAGCAAGAAGTTTTTCTTTCTCTGCACGGAAAATACAATCGAACATTTATTATCTTTATGCCCTTTGACCCCTGTGCTCCAGAGTGGTTATCAAAAATAACAAAATGTGTATAATAAATCTAAAACGGAAAACAAATGTTGTCAGCACGTACAATTTCAACATCTGAAACCCAGTGTAAAAATAGCTTCTGCTATAACTAGTAGAAAATGCATAATAATAACAATAATAATACCAATACTAATAAATAATGATGATAATAATAATAATACCTGGATTATCTTTTACCTGCTTCTTCCTTTTCAATTTACGGGGGCCACTGGTGCACATATCCAGCCATCACTGTGCGAGAGGTGAGGGACACCCTGGACAGGTCTCCAGTCCATCACTATCAGGCTTTAAACGCAGTCAATGTGAGTAAACCCTGAACAGACAAGACAGAGGACTTGGATAAATAAATAATAAAATATTTATTTAGACCAGGGAAGGACAGGGTCAGGATCTGAAAGGGGTAAGATAGGTGATTAGGTTCCTGTGGAGCAGATTCGTCAGGTAAGTTGGAGGTTAGTATTTTCTTACAGATAGATTTCCTATTTCAGTGGAAAACCAAGGACGTAAAAATCCTTGGTTTTCCCACTGAGATAGGAAATCTGCTCAAAGAAAGAGATGCTGCCTGGGCTAAGGCCAGAAAATCAAAAACTGAACATGACTGGCTCAGTTTCCGGCAGCTTAGGAACAAATGCACAACCCTAATTAGAAATGCAAAATGAAATTACTACCTGGACGAATCCACCAAAAATCTAAATGATCCAAAAAGGTTTTGGCAAACAGTAAAATCAAATTCTGGTCAGACAACATCCACTGATTTACCCAGCTCCATCATGACCAGCTCAGGTATTCTGTCAGACAAATCATCAATTCTGAACTGTTTTAATGAACACTTTATATCCTCTGGCTCCCTGTTTGAATCTACACATCCTGAAATGTTATCTGCTGACCAAACTGATGCAAATCCACCCCCAGCTCCACACGTGCTGGACAAACAGGTCACAAATCGCTTTGACTTCGTATCAGTATCTCCCACTGAAGTTCTAAATGCTCTAAAAACTCTTGACACACATAAAGCAGCAGGACCTGGCAACATAGAACCACTTTTCCTAAAACTAGCTGCAGATTTCATTGCTGAACCTCTTTCCCATATTTTCAATCTCAGTCTCAACACAAATAAAATACCCAAAATCTGGAAATCAGCTTTTGTTCTCCCTCTGCTAAAAGGGGGTGAACCAACTAATGTCAACAACTACAGACCAATTTCTAAATTATGCATTCTTGCCAAACTGTTTGAAAGACTTGTCTGTGATCAGCTAACTGATTTCCTACAAGCAAACCATATTCTATCACAATTCCAGTCAGGATTCAGAAAACAGCACAGCACCGTCACTACAGTTCTCAAAGTATTAAATGACATCATACATGCCCTGGACTGCAAACAATACTGTGTTGCCCTATTTATAGACCTGTCCAAGGCATTTGATACAGTTGATCACGGACTATTGACAAACATCCTGGAACACTCTGGTCTATCAAAACTTGCAGTCTCCTGGTTCACCAACTACCTAACTGACAGAACGCAGTCTGTTCATGTAGCCGGATCCTCCTCTACATTCTTAGATGTTGTGAAAGGGGTGCCACAGGGTTCTGTCTTGGGTCCCATTCTTTTCTCTCTATACATCAACGATCTATGCAGTGATCTGTCAAATGCTTCCCACCATTATTACTGGTACGCAGATGACACCATCATCTATTGCTGTTCATCCTCCCTCAGCCAAGCTTTCACCTCTCTTCAGGATGCTTTTAATATTATTCAGTCACGTCTGCAAGAACTTAGACTGGTCCTAAAAGCCGACAAAAGCAAGATCGTGGTTCTATCCAACAGAAAGCAGCAACCAGAGAACCCACCTCAAATTGAAACCCAAGAGGGAAAACAAATAGAAATGGTCTCCACCTACAGATATCAAGGTTTTAACATTGACAATGAACTGTCATTTAAAACCCACATCTCCAAAATGGCCACTAAACTCAAACTGAAGCTAGGTTTCTTCTTCAGAAACAAATCCTGCTTCTCATGCAAAGCCAGGAGAACATTAGTAGCTGCAACATTCATGCCAATACTAGATTATGGTGACGTGCTGTACATGAGTGCTGCATCAAAATACCTACAGTCCTTAGACTCCATTTACCACGGTGCCCTTCGGTTCATTACTGACTCCAGTTATCGCACTCATCACTGTGAGCTTTACGTAAAATCTGGCTGGTCATCTCTCAGCACTCGCAGATACACTCACTGGATATCCTTCATCTACAAGACCCTCCTAAACCTAGTCCCGTCATACCTCACCTCCTTAATACAAACATCACACAGTCATTACTCCCTGCGCTCTAACGATTTAGTCCTCCTGTCAGTTCCTCCTGTCAGAACTGAACTAGGAAAAAGAGTTCAGCTTCGCCGTCCCCTCAGCCTGGAACAACTTACAGAAAGATCTGAAACTATCAACATTCATCTCTCCTAGATCCTTCATGTCAACCGTATTAGATAATGTAATCAAGAAACTTGACCGTTGCAGTTGTTTCTAAACACATATCAAATATACATGTCATTGTTGATTTTTAACTGTATCTACTCAACCCATGTCTGTCTGTTGTTATACTGTACAGTATATATAATGCCTATAGAAGTCTGTCATCCTGGTTTTGCACTGTCAACATCTATTTATTCTAATTGTAGTTTTCTCTATTTTCTTTTTTGATAAATGCAAATGCTTATTGTCAATTACCATGTGACGTGTGCTGCTGACCACTTGACCAGGTCACCCTTGTAAAAGAGATCTTGATCTCAACGGGCTCTACCTGGTAAAATAAAGGTGATTGATTGATTGATGACAGGTTGGTGCTGGGTCTTCAGTTCCGAGGTGTGTGTCCAGGTTCCAAGTGTATTTACAGGTCCTTATATACAGGTGAATATTTACAAGTTCATGGACAGACAGGTACAGGTACGTACAGATGATTTCAGGTGAGTAGCTCTCAGCTGTCAGGTAAATGGTTCTCAGGAGACCCTGATGCATGATCAATAATAAGGAGGTTCAGGAAGTTCAACTCTGGAGACAGGTAGATAACATACAAACATTAACAGGCAACAGGTAATCAAGATTTAGTTCAGGCTGAGCTGCTTTTACCAAACATAAGCGTTGCTTCAGCCGAGTCCTGATCCACAGTGAATCCTTATAAAGCCAGTGAGCTGATGAGTCATCTGTAGCAGGTGAATCTGATTAGCGCTGCCAGCCAATCAGGACTAAGAAAAAAAGAAAAACACAGCAGCTGCAGCTGAAATGCCTCAATCACAGGGACAGAGACAAGCAACCATTCACTCTCTCTCCTCTCTCTCTCTCTCTCTCTCTCTCTCTCACACACACACACACACACCTAGGGACAATTTAGAGTTACCATCAGTCTAACATGCATGTTTTTGATCTGTGGGAGGAAACCGGAGTACCCGAAGAAAACCCACGCAGCACGGAGAGAACATGCAAACTCCACCCAGAAAGGTCTCGAAAAGTAAGGATTTGAACCGGTGACCTTCACTCTTACCCCCAATTTACACTACATGCGTTCCGGCTCCGGTCCGCTCCGGTCCGACCTCCGCAGCAAATACGCACCCATTATAATCAATGAGAGCGTTTACACTGGCTCCGCACGGCGGCGGCGAGCGGACGGCAGTCCGTCAAAATAGGATCCGATCCTATTTCTGCCGGACGCCGGAGCTGTGCCGGAGTCAACTTTTAAAGATTACGTCGCACCAACAGGAAAAGGAACGAGCACAACATCCGTATTTACAAAATAAAATCACCACGGGCGGACTAATCCTAGCTCTATACGGATTTATTTGTACAAAAATGCTGTCAAACTATCATTTATGACTACGCCTACAAACGCAATACAAGAAATAAATAAAGTATTTTATTCTGAAATGTAATAAATCACTTCCTGTTGCTCAAACCATGTCCTGTCGCTCATTTACGAGAGAAGATCAACAACCAAACAGCGAGGCAGTCTCTACTGTTGTTCTCCTTCTTCCACCGAATGAATTGTTTTGTTCTGACTTCTTTATTTATCACTTGATTTATCGCGCGATCTCGCAATTCCCGCGCATGCGTCTCGGAGCGGCGCATCCAGGCGGACCGGACCAGAGCGGAGGTAGTGTAAACTGGACTTTGAGACGCTCAGCTGCGACCTGCGGAGCGGAGCGGAGCCGGAACGCATGTAGTGTAAATTCCAGGTAAGAGGTGGCAGCTGTACCATGTGCCACCAACAATACTGTAACATGTTTTCTTCTTCTCTCGGCTGCTACTTCAGGGGTCGTCACACCAAACTAACACACAAAGACTTGGCAATTGTTTTTACGCCGGATGCTCTTCGGGATGTAACCACAGACCACTGAGCACAGAGCTGCCATATAGGGTTAAGGGCCTTGCTCAAGGGCCCAGAGTTGGGCAAATGAGGGTGGAGACAGGTGTGGGTGTTTCACCTTTTCCACCCACATTTTGATGTTGTCGGTATGTGGGCTTGAACCAGTCCTTTTCAGTCACAAGCCCACCTTCTCTAACCGCTGCACTACCACTCCCTCAATAATAATAATAATAATAATAAATCCTCTTAGTGTTTTTGACTGTTTAATTTTTTTTTTATATTACAGGAACAAATCAAAGCTCGGGTTCATAATTTTCATGCCCTTCTTTTCCAAAAGCATACGTGTTGTGCACGTGTATGTTTCGTCATTCGTCCACATTTTTACTCTCTCCCCATAACAACTGTGTATCAGAAAAAGATTGACTCAATGACTTTTAAAACACAAATTATGACAAAATATTTTCTCTCACAGTATTTTGACCTAAGTTCCAGTATTTTTTTAATAACGTCAATAAATGACTCACAATGAACACAAAATTTTCCAAATCTTTTTCATATCTTAATGTAAAATAATTAAATATTTTCCATTTCAGGCTATAATACTTGCTGGCAAATATGAAGTCTCTCTCCATGACCTCCAACACTCAGAAATGTGTTGTACTCCTTAGAGTTTTTGATATCTGATTTATTTTCAACAATGAAGCACAACAAAACCGTGTTCGACGGAAAAACTCGAGACGGATTATTGCAGATGAAAGCAGGTTCTCTTCTTTCGGGTCCTTCCAGAGTTTGTCCAGCCGTGGCAAAGTGCTGTTGGCAGTGCGTGTTGCTGTGATTGGTGGTGTTGATATGTTTCATTAAGAGGTAACTCTAGCTGCTCATATCTCGGTTTCATCCCGGCAGGGTCTCCTGAGATGTGCTTGAAGACAAAGGCGGCAGGGTTCTTTGTGGGGTACACTCAGGACAGGTTCAGTTTACTGTAAACACTCTGGCAGGGGTGTCACAAAGGTCACGTACAAGTATTTGTGTGTGGAAGCCGCCACGGCTCTTTCATGACATTCAGTTCGGTGGTAAGAATGAAAAAAAAATTTAATTGGTATTAAAAAGAATTATGAATTTGTGTGACACACACAAGGAGACAATGTGCTGTCCTTCGAGGAACAGTCTGGTTTCCTTTAAAAAAAATTTAATATATTCAGTGCATGTAAATATTTGAGTACAGTGAGTTATAGATAGATAGATAGATAGATAGATAGATAGATAGATAGATAGATAGATAGATAGATAGATAGATAGATAGATAGATAGATAGATAGATAGATAGATAGATAGATAGATAGATAGATAGATAGATAGATAGATAGATAGATAGATAGATAGATAGATAGATAGATAGATAGATAGATAGATAGATAGATAGATAGATAGATAGATAGATAGATAGATAGATAGATAGATAGATAGATAGATAGATAGATAGATAGATAGATAGATAGATAGATAGATAGATAGATAGATAGATAGATAGATAGATGATGGATGGATGGATGGATGGATGGATGGATGGATGGATGTGGTGGATGGGTGGATGGGTGGGTGGATTGGGTTTTATTGATGTACATGGGTGGGGGGTCACACCAGACACTGAAAGCAAAGGTTCACATACTTTACCACTCACAAATATATAATATTTGATAATTTTACTTAATAAATAAATGACCAAGCATAATATTTTTGTCTCAATTGTTTAACTGGGTTCTCTTTATCTACTTTTAGTGCTTGTGTGAAAATCTGTAGATGTTTTAGGTCATACAGATGCAGAAATTTAGAAAACTAGAAAGGTTCCCAAACTTTCAAGCACCACTGTAAGTTGATCATCTCTACAACAAATGATTCCTGGGAGTCTCATAATATATAGCATCATATGTAACAGACAAACACAACCTTAGATACATGTAATTACATGGTTGCCCATCTTTCATGGCAGCAAGTAGTAAATGGTCTGCACTTATATAGTGCCTTTCTATCTTATGGAGATACTCAAAGTGCTTTACACAACAATCTGCCTCACTGACCCATTCACACAACACTAGATCTGTACAAAGCTAATTGAACAAATCATTCTAAAGAGTCTAATCAGAGCTTTATCACATTCATACACTGATGGGACACACATTAGAGGCAATGAGGGGGGTTCAGTGTCTTTGCCCAGGGACACTTCGGCATGTGACTGCTGGTGGATTCGAACCCCCAACTCTTGCATGGGAGGACGACTGCTCTAACCACTCAGCCACAGCCGCCCCCAGTGTAAACAATGAGATCTGCTATGTGACCATTTATTGATTAACAATAACTGACTTTGCCATAAATGTCAGATTAATCTATACAACTAGTTTTTGGGAATTCATGGCAAAGGTTTCCATCAAACTCTTAAATCTAAACTTAATATATGGAGGGGGCATATTTGTCCCTACTAAGGACTAGATGTGTCATTCCTACATTACAAACAATGGAAGAGAAAATTGGCCTCCACAGTTAATGTGTTGTTACAAGGTCAAGCTGATTTGTTGTATTATTGGGATATCGTGACATATTTTGGCACAATGGCCTGGGTTTCACAAGAGCACAAATTCATATTGTGTCATAACTTGGTTTGATTTGTACATCAAGAAAATGTGCACAGGATTACCAAGTTTACTTGAGCAGTGACCTCATACATATTCAAAGGAAGCATGGTAATTGTTGGCTGATGAGAAAAGTTGAAATGTGTCACGTTTGAGATTCGTTTTGGGTTCGCTAGTTGTCACTTTGATCCTGAGTCGTTCTTCAAACACTGGTTTGGGTTTTGAACGTACAGCCTTTGGCTCGTGTTTATGTGTGTACTTGTATTACTCAAGTTATGAACACACACATCTCTTTATTGTCACTTTATGGGTTTTAATAACATGATTTATTAATAATTACAATGAAGATGTTTTCAGGCAAGTTTAAAGTGGTGTTAGACAAGAAGTATGGATGGGATAAAGCCTCTTGAAGATAAACGAAAACGTATCTTGTGC
The DNA here is from genome assembly GCA_038048925.1 of Garcialebias charrua. Lineage (NCBI taxonomy): Eukaryota > Metazoa > Chordata > Actinopteri > Cyprinodontiformes > Rivulidae > Garcialebias > Garcialebias charrua. The sequence continues at coordinate 26,300 of JBBPBX010000603.1, forward strand.
CTCGTGAAGTCAAACAAAGACAATTCTATGTGTTTGAGTGTTTGCAGTTGAACCTTTTTAGACACAGAGGTCAACCAGACAACTAGGTGGTGAAGGGACAATTTTTCACAGTCTTTGATTTGTCTGTAAGTTGGCAAGTGTGCTTTCAAAGTCCAATAGTCTGCCGTCCCAGCAAGCCACCACAAAGGAGGTAATCCCCTCTATCACAGCCAGCGCAAACACATTAGCCACACAACATCAACACGGCACTCAAGAGCCTCATTGACAAATCCTCCTGGCTTTCTCAATGAAATTCAGACGAGAGGCCACAAAGTTGGCTTTCCCAGCAGAACAAGAAGCTCAAATGTTTCTCCACTTCTTTTAAATATTACACAATATATTAGAACACAAAGATGACGAACTTACGACGTATTTGAACGCGCCGTTACGGTATTTGCAAGTGAAGGTTATTTTCATTTCTGCAGCTTGAGTCACAGTTCACGATGAGTTTCATCCCCGTTTCTTGACTGACAGTAAACGTTTGGGTTGTTCCTGAGCAGCCAAATACAGAACCATTCTGTATAAAACGCTGCTTCTCTATGTGACCACTGGCACTTCCACTTCCAATTTATTCCACTGGAAAGTAGAACATTAACACGGTGACTGGCATGAACACAGAGGTTTTGATGGGAGGGCATCATCAGGGGCACAATGGTGAGTGGGCAATGAGCCCTAGGACCCCGGTGTTGTAGGATCCCAAGTGTGAGCCCTGTGGACTACCAGCTGTTCTATGCAACATGCTAAACAGTGGGGGGTTGCCCTTTGTTTGTTTAAAACTAACAGGAGTTCCATTAAAGCCCTGACTCCCCTCATTTAGGACTTCCATTGGGACACAAAGGACAGCCCTGGGAAGCGGCACGTTGCAAGGGACACCAATTATTAAGGCAAGGACACAGGCCAGCTTGTTCGTGCTCAGGGACATGTCAACTCATTGGACGACCCCCTCCGTCAAACCCATTAACCAGAGCGCACAGAGAGGCATCTTAATTGGTGTTGGGCAAACAGATTTTGTCACAAAGTTGCAAAGGAAGCTAAGTAGCTGAATGTTCACATTGTCTAACCCCTGACCTGGGCTTCAGGGGCCGTTCAGAGACATCATTATGCTCCATTACTTTGAGTAATCGTCTCAGACTCATCCTATACCACAGCAGGGAATCCAGGACAGCAATTAAAAGCAATATTCTGGCAATAAAAATGGCGTAAATACAAAGTGAGCCCTTTTCTCTGTGTCCAGTGATATGATAGTGGCGAGGGGCAAGATTTGGCATGGACAGTAGCTGGCTGAGTCCTTTAGCAGGACCGAGTTGAGCATTTTGAAAATCAATGGGGGGTCATCTTAGTTGTTCTTTCTCCTCAGCTCTGTCCCTTCGCTGGACCCCCAGAGCCCCACACTTCCCACCCTCTCTGCCTCTTTCATTCCTTTTTAAAAAGGGATTTTGTTAGAGGGAATCACTTGACATCATTAGTTTTGGAGCGCGGCCACCATGGCAGGGTTGCTTGTCTTGGCTCATGAAAACATGTGTCAGATTAGCAGCAGAGGACTTGTTTTCCAACCTCAGGTGAAAGGTCCGCAGTGTTTTCTTTGTTGTTGTTGTTGTGTTGCTGGATTTTTCCTCTGCTCCCTCTGTTTTCCCTGTTAGCTAACTTTGGTTTAACATACATAACTAATTATTCTGACCTCCAAGTTTAACTGGCAGAAAATAGTATGTTTTCTCTTGTATCCCTTTGAGTAACGTGCACATAAAAAGTGTTTATGTCAAAAGCAATGCTTCAAATTAACTGTCTCCACCCACAATCCCAGAATGAACATTGCTTATTTATTACTGACAGATTCACTCACTCTAATGAAATGCTCAAATAATATGTCAGCTAATAACAATGGAGACAATCTCCCATTTTTCCACTGAGGTTCTTTTGAAAATGTTTTACACCGAAAATGACTAAAGCCACCTAAAAACACATATCAAAACACGTTTTCATCTAAAAAATGTTCTTCTTCTTTTGGCTGCTGCCTTCTTCAGGGGTCGCCACAGCAAGCCAACTCGCACAAAGATTTGGGAATTGATTTTACGCCGGATGTCCTTCCTGACGCAGCCACAGACCACCGAGCTACCACAGCACTGTGTGGAGCAGAGAGCTGCTATCTAGGGTGCCCAGGGGAGCAAATGGTGGGGGTTAAGGGCCCAGGGTGGGGCAAACGAGGATGGAGGCAGGTATGGGTGTTTCACGGTTCCCACATTTATCTTTTTATTTTTATTTTATTTATTTAAAAAAAAAAATCATTTCAAATTTAAAATGCACAAAAAAACAATTTACAAACCATATGGAGAAAGAAAAAAACAGAATTTAAAATGAAAGGAAGCAGAAGAAGAAAAAAATTATTATATCTGCCCCTTTTTAAAACAAAAACAATTCAAACAATCAGTTCAAACAATGATTATCCATTAACCAAATTTATAACTCATAACAATTTACCGATTATAGTACATTTAGTATTTACCATTTATTTGTATCTTTTCAAGAATTTACTCTTAATCATTTTCTTAAATATAGACATTGATTTACCTTTTTTGACATCATTTTCCAAACTATTCCATAGACCTATTCCATGTACTGTATTAAAGTAGACCGACCCTTTAAACTAGTTCTATAATGTGGTTTAACAAAAATGTCTGTTCCCTTAAGATTATAACAACTTTTCCTTTTTACAAAAGGCTTTTGAATATTTGAAGGTAGTGTGTAATTTTGTGCTTTATACATTAATTAAAAAAATATTATATTCCACCAGATCATAAAACTTCAGTAGTTTTAATTTACAAAATAATATACTTGATGGATGACAGTAATGCATTCTTGTTATAATTCTTATAGCTCTTTTTTGTAAGATAAAAATAGGCTTTGTTATAGTTTTGCACGCCCAGACATCAACACAATAAATTAAATGTAGTACTATAATTGTATTATACAGCAAATACACAGCTTTATCATTCAATAAATCCTTTACTTTGTGCTGCTGTGGATTTAGATATTTTAGTTTTAACAGAATGTATGTGCTGTTTCCATGACAGTTTATCGTCAATGATTACACCCAAATACTTCATTTCACTTACTCTACATATTTCAACACCATCAATATTGAAAGGAACAACAGTAATCTTTTTTTTAACTAAAAATCATATAATTTGTTATATGAATGTTCAATGAAAACTTATTTAAATTAAACCAAGTTTGTATGTCGACAAACTCCTTCTTGATGTTGTTGGTCTGGTCTGAAGTATCTTTGGAAATGAGAGCCCTCAGAGCAACTGTTTCTATGCATGTAAAAGTGCTCCTGGTTCATTCATTTATTCAAAAGGAATGAACAACTTTAGCTACCTGGAAAAGTTGGTGTGTAATTTCTGCAATGTAGCAATGAGCAACTTGCAGATTGGTCTCCTCGTTTTATCCTATTCTTCCACAAACAGAGATTAATGCACCAGTTGAGAATATCAGTGTTGGATTACCGGTATCTGTTGGGTCATTAATAAAATGACAGAAAGTTGTTTCACTTTGACTGCAGGCTATTTGTTAAACTCAAGTGCAAGAAGTAAAATCAACCTGAAGGTCAAACGTTGAGAATAGAAGAAACGACTTGAAAAGACCTCTGGAAAAAGAAGCAAGCCAATGATCTGGTAGAGTAGACAACGTGTGCTGCAAAGAGTGGACCAACAGATTTTGAAACTGTCCTTGTTTTTTTTTTATTTTCTTCTTATTATTATTATTATTATTACACAGTGGATCAAATCAGTACAAAAAATAAATAAATCTTAAAACCTGTTTCCTATTGGTGATCCATTCAGAACCATACGAGTTAACAAATATCAAGATGTCAGTTCCGTTTCTAAATAGGGACGTTGGAACAACAACAACAAATCAGTGGTTTTTAATAGTTAATTTTTCATTGCAGGTTATTATCTTTTCTTTTTTTGAATGTGTAATGTGCAAAAACAAAGTCAGTGAAATTGTTAAAAAATATACTTATTTGAGAAAATTTTATTTCCATTTTTTGAGGAAAAGATACCGGTAAATGGGAAAATTGAGAATATAAATTGCTTCTGCAGTTTGTGTTTGACCTGCCAGGGAATCAAATGATATGTTGACCAGCTGTTTTTGTTCTGAGCTGACACGGAAAAATCATGTGACTGACCAGAGTTTTCCATCAGATGATACAATTTCCCAGATTTCTACTGAGATTAAAATGGTTTTGAGAGGGGCTCTCCATTTTCCACATTGCTAAGCCCAGGTAGCTTG
>JBBPBX010000603.1:30800-41678 GCA_038048925.1 Garcialebias charrua
ATTTTTTTTTTTTTATTATTAATTAATTTTAAAAAATTTGGGAGAATAGGTGAAAACAAAATCTTTTAGGCTACCTTTGGACAACTTGCATGTTTTTTCAGTTCGTAACTGAACAATTTATCACAGCCACATACAAATGGATGCAGGGATGTATATGTAGATATCATATGTGGAACCTTATTCACTTATGCATGCTCACAACCACACACAAATGGATGCAGGGATGTATATGTAGATATCATATGCAGATATGTAGATGGATATGTGATATGAATGTATATGTATATATATTTGTAGGTATGGGTATGTTTATTTATGGAAATCTACTGCAAGGTCATGAATATTATTAGTCTTTATGCATGTGTATTTTGTTGCTGTGTTTTGTCATGTGCTTTGCAGGATTGCGGACGGAGGTTGGGTGTGTTTGCCTTGTGCTCTTTTTGTGGATAATTGTTGTTTTTTGTTGTCTTACTTTCTATCTTTCCTTTCTCTCTTAAAAAAAAAATTCATATCGGTGTGAGAGGATGGCTGTGAGGTGAGAAGGGAGGCCATCTATAAAGGGAAAAAAAATTATCAAGCTGCTTTGGTAACTTTACTGTTTTTTTTTTTAATGCTCTAAAAACATTTCAAATCTCTTTCGCTTCAAATTGATTACAACTCCATTTTAGTTACATTATTTTGTTACTAGTCTTTCACTCAGGCCCTGTTCACTTATGTTTTACCTGTTGCATTTGCACTTCCTGTCCACATGCAAACTGAGTTTTTACTGAAATTGTTCAAAACCATTGCTTAGTTGCCTCTGTGTGGACAGTAGATTCAGATTTTTTTGTGAACTTTTAAAAGAACAAAAAACTTCCACAATTTATCGGGTGACCATATTTCTCTTTGTTACTTTTTGGAACAAAGACAATGACACAACCCCGCACCATGCTGTCATTTTTCCTGTGATGCACTTTAAGCATGTTTTGATTTAAAAACTGACTAAAGTTCAGAGGTTTAGAAAATAAGTAGAGTGGATGATACGAGAGAGAGAGAATGAGATACCGGGTGGAGCAGTAGATTTTGACTCATCTGGTCAGTTGCCACATGCTGATGTCATTTTAAGCATTTGCCTCTCACTGTTTTTTTTTATGTAACAACTCCCAGAATATGACTGAAATGCCAAACCATGAAAAGTATTGTTGAAATCTCAGACTGTTGCTTAAAGTTTTAAACTGTGATGCAGCTGTGAATCTGAAATCCCATGATTGGACCATGCATTTTTAAAATGCTGTTGTTTGCTGACATTGCCATGACTGGAAAAAGGCGTCAGAACCTAAAAATGTGGCCTTGATAGAATCAAGCAGCTCCTGCCTATTGGTGGGAAAGCGCTGATTAATTGTGTTGTCGCCCTGTGAGAAAGTACGCCCCGCGCAAAGCACTAATTATGGGCCCTGCCTGGCCGAGAGAAAAGGGGACAAAACTCTCAACAAAGGCTCATCTCATATCTCAAGACAATGAGGGGCCAGAAGAATAGGAGAAAGGAGAACTTAATGAACTGTGTCACCTGGCATCTGTTGACGCTGAAACGAGGTCTGACGTGTGTGTGTGTGTGTGTGTGTGTGACATGTGAAAAAAACATGAGTGTACGTGTGGATTTTATTTATATTTCTCCCCTGTGGTTCTTTCGTTTCTCTATTAAAAGCTATTTTGCCTTATATTTACAATACAATTTTTGATGATCTAAAAAAAAATTGTTGCCATGAAAGGTGGGCATCACATCGATATTCGTGTGTTAGCAAAATATCTCTTGAGCCACTGACTGAATTCTGATCTAAGGTAATGACTGGATGTACTCATGTTACTGATAAGCCCAGTTCAAGAAGGACACAGAGCTAATCAACCTCAGCAAACACAAATATGTCCATAACTCAGTCAACTTTACAAACATTGAGCTAACGTTTGGGGTGGTAGCTAAGAATCATCCCCAACATGCTGTCTAAGCACTAACACGTCACAGAAGGTCTTTGTTAAAATGTTGACGAGTAAGGAAGCGAGGGATACTCGTTCCTTCAAGGAATGGTACTTTTCCTCACTGATGTTCATCCATCCATCACTTTCTTCTTATTTTGAATTTGGGTCTCGGGGGCAGCAGCTTGAGCAAGGAGGTCCAGACATCTCTTTCCACAGCCACCTCTTCCAGTTCTTCTGGGAGGACTCCAAGGTGTTCCCAGGCCAACTGAGAGACGCAGTCCAACGTGTCCTGGGTCTTCCCCGGGGTCTCTTCCCAGTCGGACATGCCCAGGGAGCATCCTTACCTGATGCCCTAACCTCAACTAGCTCCGTAGAGCAGTGGTTCTACTCCGAGTCTCGCCTGATAACTGAACTTCTCACCCTGTCTCTAAGGGAGAGTCCAGTTACCCTGCAGAGGAAACTCATTTCAGCTGCCGTATCCACAATCGCATTCTTTTGGTCACTACCCAGAGTTTGTGACCATGGATAAGGGGAGGAGCTTAGACCAACCGGTAAACACCTTTGCCTTACAGCTCAGCTCCCTCTTTACCACGACGGACCAGCACAGACTCTGCAATCCTGCATGCTGCACCAATCCATCTGTCAGTCTCACGCTCCATTCTTCCCTCACTTGTGAACAAAACCCAGAGATACTTGAACTCCTCCACTTGAGGCAGAACCTCACCCTCGACTTGAAGAGAACAATCCACCCTTTTCTGACTGAGGACCATGGCCTCAGATTTGGAGGTGCTGATTCTCATCCCAGTTGCTTCACTCTCATCTATGACCACTCCACTGAGAGCTGAAGATCACGGCGATGACGCCAACAGGACCACATCATCTGCAAAGAACAGAGATGGAATCCTGAGGCCACAGAACCGGACTCCCTCCACCCCCTGGCTGCACTGAGAAGTTCTGTCCATGTTATGAACAGAATCAGTGACAATGGGCAGCTCTGGCAGAGTCCAACTCCTACCCTGAAGGGGTCCGACTTACGGAATGGAGCTTACTTAATTTTTACGAATTGAGTCAGTGTAAGGGGAACAAAGATCTTTCTCCTCTCCCCCGCCCGGGTTGTTTGCTCGAAAGGAACACACGCTTATGTCAGAATTAAACAACATCTTTATTTTCAGACTTCAAAATGCGTGAAAAAGAGAAAATTGTATGTACAATTCTGACCTGTGTCAGGTCTGTTCCCACACTTATAGACTTTTTCTCCACCCTGTGACACGTCCTGTTTTCAATTTATATCCAATCAAACACCTTACAGACTCTCTTAAGACCCTCCTATTCCCTATTCTTGTCCAGTCAGTCCCTGACACACTTCCTGTTTCTCGTCCCTGTCCAATCAATCAGGCACACATTTTCTGGCATCTCTTTCGACTGAGTATGTGACATATACCGTATTTTCCGGTGTACAGGTCTCACCTTTTTATGTTTTTTTCAAGGCCTGCGACCTATACACCGGTGCAACCTATACACCAGAAAATACGGTACTGTAATAAGCACCAACCCACATAATCTCACAAAGACTGTGAAAGTCTGGATTTTTTCCTTGGTAACTTAGTACAGGTAGTCCCCGATTTACGAGCGAGATCCGTCACAACGAGGCGCTCGTAAACCGGAAATCTCGTAATTTGGAACGGCCGCCATTTCTCTCGTAAATCCGGAAATCCGCTCGTAAATTGGAACGGTTTTCGCTAGCGCGCCTAAAAACACTCTATTTTCATCTAAAAACTACTTTTGAGTGCATAAAAATGATCGGAAACGTGTGTTTATATGCTTAACTAACTAACTGTAGTGAAAAAACACATGAAAACTCAGTATTTTTTTCGTTTTTTCCAAAAATGTGCAGCTCGTAAGTCTGGAACCTCGCAGATCAGAGCGCTCGTAAATCGGGGACTACCTGTACATTATCAAGTCTTTAATAATAATAATAATAACTTTTATTTATAACGCACTTTACATTAAACAAATCTCAAAGTGCTACAATGAACATTAAATAAAAGCAAGATTAAAATCAACCATAAATGCAAGTGGAGGAACAATCAAGAGGACAGTGCCTCACAGATGATTGCATCAAAAAAAAAATCACAAAATGTAGATAAAATACTCAAATAAAAACTGGGTGCAATAAAAAAATAAATAAAAAAGCACAATAAATTAATTAAAAAACTGGATAAAAAGAAAGGTTTTAAGACCTTTTTTAAAACATGTCTTTAGATTGCTCTAGGGTCGTTCTGACCTATGAAGCTGCTCTTTGACTCATTATTAATTATTTCATAATCCCCACACATACTCAAATGATGTGAACTATAATTTAACTTTATAGCTAATCTTAGTTAATTGATCAAGAATCTTTGAGGTTGATGTTTTGTTTCTCATTAAAGGCTTTATAAGGAACTATTTTTTTTACAGACATCAGAAAGTATCATGGTTGATTTAAAGTCAGCAGTCACTAAAAATAAATTATTTATCAGCTTATGGCCTAGTTTACACATCTGACAGATATTCTAGCTATCTTTATTTGATCTATTTTCCATAATTCATAACTAAACCTTATATTAACCCACCCATATTATGTTATTTTCCACAATGTATCATCACAGGTTATTTTATTCCTAACATCAGTGACCTCTGAAGAGCAGGAACACGTTGACAAGTTGCTGTCAAAGTAAATTGTCTTGTTACCTTGGCAACTACTTTGTCTGATAAAGTTTTCTAATGTTGCGATTAATTTTATTATTGTTTTTATTTTTATTTATTCTCCTTTACCAGTACCCGCAAACATATAACTAAATTCATTAAAAAATACATTGAATTGATTGAATGAAGATTTAAGGCACTGAAGCAGATCTTTAAAAAAATATATTAAATAACTGGAAATAGAGCAGAATCAACATTCACTGCCCAATTATTTATTTATTTTAACTGTTTTATTATATGCTGGCTACATTTTGTTCAGAGAAGAACACAGACGAGGTTTGGCTTTCCACACACACCGGTAAGTATAGTAAGCACATTTGCAATGCTGGAAAAACATAACTCAGCCATTTATTTAAAAATACTTTGAGAATCAGTGTTTTCCCTCTGGAGTTGGGTCATACAGGGCGACCATTTGACTGTGGTTAGAGTTTAGATGGGTGGCAGCAGTCGTGTTGTTTGGACAGCAAATGATGTGAAACTACATTTAATGGTCGAAGGTATAGGATTGCTTGAACTTTGTTTTGTTTGGCTTTGGAATTTTGTTTTTCACTAACTTTCTGAGACAAATTCAGTCAAATTCAGACAGTTGAAACTTGTTTTACGTCGCAAAGAAGTTCAATTTCTCTTGACGAGGCTAATTGTTAAGTGTGTGGTTGCTGACCTAAAAGGCCCAAAGACCACTTTGTTGTTGTTACACTGAAATTTGTATAATTCATCGAGAATCACAAAGTTTCTCTCCTCGTTGACACAGTTCTGGTCATACTGTACCCATTGTTCAGAGATTGAACGTGCAAAGATTTTCTAATAATAGAATAAAAAGCAAGCTGCGCTGCTTTTACTGATTCCACCTCCTTTGAAAAGAGGCTAAGCTTTGTAAAAGGGAATTCTATGTTTCATTTTGAAGTTATTGGGCCACTTCCAAGACCGTCCAGCCTCCAGTGATCAAAGGTCGAGTCAAAGAAAGGCCTAGCAGGAGGCTTATGCTAAAATGTCATCTCCTTATTGCAAATGGACCGACATGTCTTTAACCATCAGCACTCGTTTAAATGTCAATATACCCTGATGCAGTTTGGTTGTGCTTGGTCAAGTCTGAAGTATGCAGTTTGAAAAAAAGGAAAGCCTCAATCTCCCATAATAGAATTTGAAGGTGAAAGTTGCATTGAACAAATTCCTTAAAAGTCTGATTTTAAACCCTGGTTTAAAAAAAAAGCAAAATAACTAAATTTGGGAAAACAATCTCAAATCATCTCATAAACACTCTTCACCTTTTTCTGTAATTCTCTGCAGAGGAAACAATAAACTTTGGAACTCAATGAAAATACATATACTGTATATATATATATTTTTTTTAATGTGAAACAAGGATCTTAAATGCAGATCCAGTACATCTAAGATACCCGTCGCAAACTATGAAATCAATCACAAAAAAGATTATCCTGAGCTATAACAGATGGTTAGCACTTTGAGATTTTTATTAATGAAAAGTGCGGTATAAATTGAATTCATTATTATGGTGCAGTTTGAAGATTTTTCTCTAGTACAGGGCTACTCAATTGGTGGCCACTTCCAGCCACCAATTAGTTCATCAAAAAATAAANGGTCCTGGTTATTGCATTTATGATTCAATGCAACAAAATAAATAAATTTAAAAGGTAAAACATCATTGTAATACTTGTTTTATTTACATAATGTTTTTAACTGCTGGCTCTCAGTGCCTGTAGCCCCCGAAGCAGGTTAGTTGAATAGCCCTGCTTTAATATTTTTCCACAAATGGTGAAATGTAGGTTTGAAATGCAGGTTTGCACTCACTGTAAACAAAGCACTTTAATCCAAAAGCTTGGCTCGACAAGTCCGAGAGTGAAAACATACGAACGCATTTTTGATTTCAAACAACTCCAGCGAGGACGGATTTTCAGTCACTTCAGATGTTTCTGTAGGTAAACAAACTTTTGTGGTCGTTGGCAGCCATTCACATATTTTGCTTTAAAATTTTACATTTAAGGATACATTACCATCAATAAGAAAATAATATCTTACTTTGTACGTCATAAATTATTTTGATGAGTCCTTATGACGTTGCAACAAGTACCTTCAACAACGCATGCACTGAATGCCGGGTTTCCACCTTTAAAGGAAGGTCAGACGTTCAGAATCCCATCGCACAATGGGGAACATCTATCTGTTGGAGGTGACTACCAGAGTGGAGTGAAGGGGGGCTGATAACATCGCAAGGAATTTAAACAAGAGTACTTTTCCCCTTCAAAAGCCTCCATCTTTCAGTCGGACAGTTTCTGTAAACATCATTCCTGCACAGCATTAGAAGGCATGCTACTCTGCATTCCTTCAGCACTTTAAAATTAGCAAAACTGTATTTCCAAAACTAGATTGTGCTTTTATTGATTTGAAGGAGGGGCTGTTCACAACAGAAAGGTCTAGGTGCTGTCGATCCTCTAGGGCACATGTGTCAAACTCAAGGCCCACGGGCCAGATGTGGCCCTCCACATCTTTTTATGTGGCCCTTGAGAGCTTAAAAGGTCTGATTGTCACATAATCAAAAAGTCAAAGGGGTTTTATATTATAACAGTGTAAGAAGTAGACATATACAGTATTTATACATATATATATATATGGAATATTTGTAAGTTGAATAAGTAAAAAAAACAGTTATTTACCAATAAGGAGTAGTTGTGTTTAATTTACATTACTTTACATTTAGTTAAATTTAACTACATTTATACTGTCTTACAGCTACATCTGGCCCTTTGAGGGCAACCACTAAGCTGATGTGGCCCTCGGTGGAAATTAGTTTGACACCCCTGCTCTAGGGGCTCATTTCCAATTGTTTTCCACAGTTATAGCAAAAGTTTGAGTTTATTTTCCTTATATTGCCATAGAACAGACAAGAAAAAGCTGTTAATTTGAGATTTTCTTCCTTCATCTGTGTAAAAATAGCAATATCAGTGTAGCAACACCACCAAGCGTGTGAACTCTTTTACCCTTAAAGTCTTTAGAGATTTTGCAATAGGTCTTTCTCAAAGCGATGACCTTAATAGCAGTCCTCACGCTTCGAGTTTGTATATAAAAATGCATACCTTGGCAGTATGCAGAGAAGGGAATGTACGCTATGTCCAACCAATCTCTACCTGCAGCATTTATCTCTCAGACAATGTCATCTTCAGAGGGCGCGTCACAGAAGGGTATACCTTCACCAAAGGCACAAAAAAGACATGAGTGTATGCTGTTTTTAAATATAATCCTCATTTTATTAACAGAGGCCAAATAAAACTCAACATTTTATTTACAAAGGGAGGCAATAAATATCTTAATAATAGTCATAAAATTATTTTTTGCTTAGATTTGTTTAAAAAAAACATAAATGTGTCACGTTGTTAGTAGTAACTCATACAAAAGACTGACAGGTAAATACAAACTACTGGTGAAAAAAAAAAAACTGGAGTTTGTTGTCAGCAAGTAGAAAATATTTTCTTTACGGATTCAGATTCAAACTCCAGGTGACTTTAATGTTCCCTGAATCCTGTCGTTTTTGAGAAGTAGTTTGATTATTACACATGGAATTCAGAAGCAACTGATGTGTTGAATACCCGCCTGTGGAGGACTGATGTGCGTTTTCTCATCTTCTAGAAAAACTGAACAATAAAATAAAATAAAAAACTTGAGTTCGACAGATTGAACCAAAACGTTCTCGAGATTAACTGAACAATCGGACTAAGCAAAGAAAAACAAAAGCACAAAGAGGTAGAAGAAGTCATCGCCAGCCTCTAAAAACTGACAAGCTCTCACTTGAAAAATCAAGGCACTGTCATTTGAAACAGCTTTAACACGTGTGAGGAAGAGATCAGGATTACCGTCTTTCTCCAAGTGCGATGAAACTGGAAGACAGTGTGGAATTACGAATTACATCAGCTGTTGTAGTATTTTGTTGATCGCACCGTTTTCTTTTAGTGTTTGAAGAAGACTAAAGCTGGAGCGGGTGCCTGACTAGTCAAAGCATGTTGACGTGTTCAGCTGCATCACAAGCTGCATGGAAGTGTCACGGAGAGCGCACTCGGGACTTGAACGTTTCAACACATTCCAGGAGCCACGAGTGAACCTCGGGGGTGAGAGACATGTGGAAAGAAAGAGGGAGAGACCTGTAAAATATTGCACTCAAAGCTACACAGTGATCCTGGCAGCGCAGTGTCACCTGCCGCCTCTCTCCATGCTTCATCTCCATGGTGTTTAATTCCAGTGGAAAGTATGGGATCCGTGTTGTCAGGGGCAACACAAACAAAAACCGACAGGTATTCCAATAAATCTCTAGTTGGCTGATTTTTATAACATTGCGTCAGCTCCTGCTTCAGTTCCCATTGTCAAAAAGAAAGTATGCCCAGCTCGCAGTCCACACGGAGCTGAGGACAGCAGCCACAGGAGTTCTCTCGNAGAATCCACGAGTCGTGAAGTGTCGTCCTGAAATACAAAAATAAAACATCTTTGATTTTTTTCTTTTGTTCTTGTCTGTGTGTCCTTTACAAAGGCGAAGTCTTTAAGGTGGTTCTTTTAAGAAGCTTGACGTTCCCCCCCTTCCCAGTGAGGGAGTCTAGTTCTGTCTCGTTGGTGCCATCAGTTCCTCTTGTGCTTGGGTTTTAACCGCCGAGCCCTTCGTGTCCGCTTTGTTACTGTGGTGAAGCGAAACTCCTCCAGTGGGTCCAACCTGCCTTTCGGCTGGCGCTTCATGAAGTGGACTTCCTGTTGCCTCTGCGTGGTGTGGGAACCCTTCTTTGGCAGCCCCTTCCGGTTGAAGCCGAGGTACCATCCTTTGTATTTGGCCGACACGAGGGCCGTGTAGTTGTTTTCCAAGAACTCCTCGACAAAGACACACTCCTGCTTCTTTCCGTTGGGCTAAAGAAGGAAAACATGGATGTCAGTTATTAACAGCATCACCTCATCTTGAGCCAACTACATTTTGTGTGTGATAAAACAGGACGTTTTAAGGTTGTGCTTCTAGGAAATTGGTGACTAATAGGCAACGTAGGTTTTAATCTTTTCATCTTTTGTTGTTAGAACAAAAGTGTTCTTTAACTCTGCTTGTGCACGCACTTAGATGTGTATGTACCGGTATGTATACATACTTGTATAGTAGGTTAATCATGAATATAGTGCTCCCTAACACCTTGTGCATATTGTCGTTTTCCAAATTTGTGTATTCTGCTTCTTTGTCGATTATTTCATATGTATTTTTTTTCCTGGATAACTAGAACCAGAGCCATATATATAGAGAGTTCCGACACTCTTTGATGTCGCCGATAGGCGGTCAATCGTTCCAAACAACGGCTATGGAAACCTTGTGGAGCTGCGCCCTCTGGCGGCGACGGAGCGCTACTGCAGGCAGAGTCAGACTGTTAAACAGAGCATGGAACAAATCGCCCCCTCCATGACCCACGTGACTTCCGCATTCCATTCTTACAACGGAACGCTATGGAAGTGTCGCAACTCTCACTTTATATGGCTCTGACTAGAACATGCTACTGGACGCCTCAAATTCCCCACTGGGATTAATAAAGTATCTATCTATCTAACTGTTTCTCCCTCTGGTGCCAAATACTAATGTTTTGTCTTTGGTCAAAACTACCGGTAATGTTAAGTTTACGCATCAGTGATGAAAACACAGCGAGAACAACTCATGAACAATGAAAAATTTTGGAGCTCAAACACAGTAGTTCTTCTTTTCTTTTTTTTTTTTGTAAAATAATAAATGTAAAAAAGCTAAGTCTGGTCCTCTGGACATTCAAAAAACAAAACAAAACAAAACAAATGGTAAATGGTAAATGGAGCTTATTTATATAGAGCTTTCCAGCCCCCTGTGAGGAGCCCCAAAGCGCTTTACAATACCAACCATCCACCCATTCATACACACATTCATACACCGGTAGTGGTAGCCTGACTTGCAAGGCACCATCCAGACCTACCGGGAGCAACTCAAGGTTAAGTGTCTTGCCCAGGGACACAACGACACATGGTGAGCGGACGCGGGATTCGAACCTCCAACCTTCCGATCGGGGGTCGACTGCCATTACCACTGTGCCATGGCCGCCCCCACAAAGCAAAAAAACTGTAGAAACGTTTCGTCTTTCGTCCGAAAGACTTCCTCAGTCTGAGCTGCTGTATTCAGCTCAGTCTTAT
>JBBPBX010000603.1:51848-69120 GCA_038048925.1 Garcialebias charrua
TAATACAGTAGTTCTCAAAACCCAGAGCCAAAACAACATAAGAAAACTGCTTAATGCACATCCTGATCATGCTCAATAATCCAGGTAGAAACATCTAACAAAGTTAAAGCAAGTCCTCTGGACGGATTAAAAAATACTTTGTTGAAACGTTTCGTCTTTTACCCAAAAGACTTCTTCGGTCTGAGGAGCTGCACCAAACTCGGTCTTATAAATAGCCACTTCTCGCAGTGGATCAACCAGTTAGTTTGTGACATCCAGAACTAGCTGTGCACACGATAAAGGAGGACCATCAGCCTCACGACCGATCGCTAGTGCCCTGATGGCCGCTTGCTATTCACAGAGGGCTGGCATTTTGAGAGGGGGACAGTTGGACAAGGAGGCCTCCACCTCTGTTTAATGATGGGCGGTTTCTCAGAGAGAGGGCAGGGGAGGAGGCCTCCACATCCATTTGTCACCTTCTGTTATTGCTAGTTTCACTCAGCCCTCTGTGAATAGCAAGTGGCCGTCAGGGCACTAACAATTGTTCATTATGCTGATGGTCCTCCTTTTTCATGTGAACATCTAGTTTTGGGTGCCATCAGCAAGCTGGTTGATCCACTTATCCACTTCTTATAAGACTAAGTTTACTGCAGCTCCTCAGACTGATGGATAAAAGATGAAAGGTTTCAACAATTTTATTTTTATCTGTCCAAAGGACCTGACTTAACGTTGTCAGCTTAATGAAAATGTATAATAATGTGTTGTCATCGTTGTATGTTCCCATACAATGGCAAAATTGGCTCTGCATTTAACCCATCCACCCCTAGGTGGTGTTCAGAGACGCAACGGGATGTGCAATGACTGGGGATCGAACCTGGGACTTTCGGGTCCCGAGTCGGCTGCCCTGCCTCTACCCAACCTCAGCCCTCATCCATCTATCCATCTATCCACTCTGATGAGCATCAGGTAATATTCATGGACGCTTCTCTGTCAAACACATTGATTAACAGTTGCATTACATTTTTATTTAAATTGCTCACCAACTTCCGAGCACCTAAAACTCCAAAGGAAGGGTGCAGTCCTAACTGAAAAGGTTTTCTTTAAACAACACGACAGAGGTTCAGGTTTCCATCCAATGCCAGTCAAGGTGGAGGGGTTAAGCACCCAGATGCGTTGCTCCACCCTCATGGTAAAAACACCTTCTTCTTGTTTCACCAGGACTTAAATTATCAGCAGATTTAATGTTTGCTTACATTAACAACCCTCATGTCTGTGTGCACAGACTGTATATTATGGATCAGATTCTCAGCACACGCTGTGGCTCTGATTGTGATTAACTTTTAACCAGTTTATTTTAATTTAACTCCGTCAGAAGGAGTATAGAGTAAGTCATGACTGCAGTTTTCAACCATTGAATGCAGCAGGTTTATGAGGTGCAGAACACCAAAAAGTAACAACAAGCTGAAGATGAACATTTAGACTCCTTTGTGGGTTTAAAGGTTGGCTGACATGATTTTTGAACTTTGCATAAATTGGCACAACATATATATCTTTTATCATTCAACTATGTTTGTTGTTGCAAACAAAATGATCATTTAATGAAAATTTGTTTAAAAAGTGAGTTTAAAATTCGCGCTGTGTTTCTTCATGGGACATCCGGGTACTTCCGCTTGCTAATTTTGTGACGTCAGCGCAGGAATTTTAGTCTGGGGCTGCGCATAGAACGCAGATTCATTTTCTGCACGTTCGCCTTTTTTTTTTTGTATAACTTGAAAAATGCCGTTACGTTGTGTCGCATTTGGGTGTTCTAATATCATCAGTGAACAAGTGAGCCTTTTCACTTTCCCGAAAGATGAAAATTTTCGTCAAGACTGGACAAAACAAACAAAGCTGTCCCCCTCGCTCCACCCGAACGGTAAGTCAGAACCTGCTGTTTCTTGTTCAACCCCCTGAACTAACTTCTGCTTCCCAAACTGAAGACAAATCGCTCAAATCTAAACTTAGATTGCTAAATTCGTCAGTTTCCATATTGTGCGCTATTGTTATGTAAAAGGGGCATTCTAGGAGAAATTCCTGTGCTGACGTCACAAAATTAGCAAGCGGAAGTACCCGGATGTCCCGTGAAGAAACACAGCGCAAATTTTAAACTCACTTTTTAAACGAATTTTCAGTGGTGGGCATATGAACGCTAGGTAGCGCTAAAGCGCTAATCCGCTTACAGTGGACCTAAACTTTTTGTCAGCGTTTTTGTGAATTGACTAACTTTTATAATTCATAAGCGGATTTGTGCTATTTTTATTTAAAATGCAGTACCGCTAATAACTAATTATCTATCAGTAAAAACCAATAAACTTATTTACAAGCTCTTATGCTGCTTGTTTTACCTTTTTCCCCACCGTAAACAGCAGAGAGGAGGAAGGGTGTGAGGGGGAGGGGGGCAGAGCTGAGAACAGACTCGGATCTACCATGTAGGTAAATGCCTGGGGGTCCCATTTCAGCAGTGGCCCCGGCCCCGCCTCGCCCCGTGCAGTCACCTACATCACTAACATTGATCCTGCTTGTTAATGTACATTTAACATAAAAATAATTATAGTTACGATGAAAACGATCATTAAATACGCAATAAAAAAACGGTCGATTTCTTTATCCCCCTACTAAAAATGGACTATTCCATCTTGACATCTTCCGGGTCAGAGGTGAACTCGGGGGCTAATTCTGTGGCTACTGTTTGTGCTGGGTACTTGGATAAATCCGTAGAGAACCCCGCTGTTTCAAGCCAAATTAACGTGGCCGGAGGATTTTATTGTGTGTTTTGTGTCGACCATTTGACGGTGAGTCGTTATTTTTATGTATTTTAGTTACTTTTCATTAAATCTGTTGACTACCTATAGACGCTAACTCTGTGTCTGCCTGTTGGTAGTGCTGGGTTACTAATGGATAAATCCGTAGAGAACCCCGCTGTTTCAAGCCAAATTAACGTGGCCGGATGATTTTATTGTGTGTTTTGTGTCGACCATTCGACGGCGAGTCGTTAGTTTCATGTATTTGGGTTACTTTTATGTATAAATGCGGTGGCGACACACCCGTGTATTTGAGATTTAAACGTGGTTTTAGGGATTAAAAGATCATTCTATTTTTTGTTAATTTCGTGGCCGAATAGAATATATGTACGTAAAGTATTAAATAAATCCTTTGATTTTTGTAATTTCATCCTTTTAGGATCATTTTTGTTACTTTTCAGTTGGCAGTGTAGTGCAAATATTGATAACGCTGCCGGCTATATATAAATATATATATATATATAATATAGAAATATATAAATAGCGGATTAGATTAGCTTCCCCTAATTTTCATAAGACATTTGTGCTTTTGAAATTGTGGACCTAAAAAAATTAATAAGCGTTTTAGAAATTGTGGAACTAATTTTTTAATTAGCGTTGCCCAGCTTTGCGAATTTTCATTAAATTATCATTTTGTTTTCAACAACGAACATAGTTGTGCCAATTTATGCAAAGTTCAAAAATCATGTCAACTACTAGCTGACATGTTAAATGAGGATGCACAAAAGTTCTTCCATACCATACTTGCCCCCATCATCCCCGTTGGCGTTGATTTTCTTTCCCAGGATCTGAACGTGTTTGCCCGTGGTTCTGCTGTACAGCTGATAGATCCGGACCTGCTTCCGGCTCAGGTCGTCCGGGTTCCTTGTGTGGTTCTCGATGTAAAACCTAAAGTCAGCAGTGCTCTGCTGGGATTCCTGCACAGAGGAGTGAGACGGGAGCGTGAGGAGAGGCAAGACAGGGAGATCGTCACAACGCACAGGTGTTGATCGTGACGTGTGCTCGTTGTTTTATGGGCTCGAAAGTCAAAGACGCTTGTGCTCCAGGGCTCACAAATGGAAACAATAACCCTAAAAGAAAACCGTGGCGGTGCCGTTTGCTTTAATGTTTTACATGCCATGCATTTACAAGGAGCTAAATACATTACGAGGCATTCTAATGAAGTCAACGTCTGAGTAAAACTCCAGCAGGAGATGTAAGCAACTATGTGCTGGTTCTTATTGTGACACGGAGTATAATGTGCCCCGAGCACTACTGAGAACCCTGTACTCCATTTCCACAAGCAGCCAAGCCACGAGCAATTATACACCTGAAGCATCCAGACCTGTTGCACTATCATCAAGCAAACATCTGCCTGAAGGCCAAACAAAGTCCATCAATTAGAAAACCCAGCAGGTGGAGGGCTCCACGGAAGAAGAGGGAAGCATCTCATGTCAGGAAAAGTTTTTTTGTTTTGTATAAAATTGCACAAATCTGCATTCCATATCTTATCAGCTTATTGTTTATGAACCAACTAAAACCTGACAAAAGGAAACTGCACGTTCAGTGGTACTTTTTTTTTTCTAAAGAACAACAGAAGCATCACTTTTAAAGGCAACATATACTTTCAGAAGCCCTGGAATCTCCGTGCAGGCCAAGATCTGATCCCCCAGCTGTATGGTGTGGTAATTGCACGGTAATTGCTTTTTATGTGGTTGTGCTCAGCTGGCTAATTACACAGGCATTACATACCCCGAGTCCTTGTTAATCTGTCTTCTAATGACACGCAGCAAACATGATGGTGTATGGTGGCTTCACGGGAACAAATCCTTTAAATCAGAGACAAAAGACGAGCGGCCTCTGCAAACCAGAGCGCCGCTCTGCTCCTCGCATACCTCCTCTGAACCAGATGTCATACAGGTTTCCCCAAGAATGTTCCAGCAGGTTCTTTAAGAGGCCCAAAAGCGCCGCTTGGGCTTTCTCCACCAAATGAAACTCGGTGAACTGAAGGCACGTCGAGGAGTTGAGTTGTGCAGGTGCATTGGGACGCGTCCACACAGGACAAAAGTACACTTTCCTTACTCTTTCTAGAAACGTCTTCATCCACACTAAACACAGAAAATGACCAAAATGATGCAGTGATGATACCAGGCCTGAATGTGGTGCTGTAACAGAAACATACTTGAAAGAATAAAGAAAAGCTGAAGCAGATGTAGATACAACAATCAGGAGGATTTGTCCTCAAACCTTCATGTCGAGCAGCAACGGCCATAACAGCTAAACAAGGAGGACAAACGTGCAGGAACCAAACATGCGATGTAATGTGTCCAAAAACAAGCAGTTCAGGCCCAACTACCCAGAAATGTGTTCAAAGCTGCTCGTCCGTTGTCAGACATGAACCTCAAAGTTGACAAGCAGAGAAAAGAACAGCTACGACAAAACACTGAGCCGCCGCTGAGGGATTTATCCCAAATCTTCCCCTCTCTAAACAAATATGAAGGTGTCTCTGGGAGACGGTGGGATTTCATCTGAATGGAGAGGCAAGCCGAAGCACATGGTGAACGCTGCAGTGACAGAGGTGTACTTTTTATCACACGTCTCTTTTCCTCAAAAGAACGTAAAAGGAAATGGTTTCATTGTCAAACGTCGGGCGGGCGTGCTCTCCGCAGGAAGCTGAGGCGTTGCATCCATCTAAGATACGCCGCGCTATCTTCTTAAACCAAACGGGTGAGATTCACAAACTCACACACACACACACAATGGCAGCACAAAACCTTCCAAACTTTGATTCATTCATTCTTTTGTTCTTTTATTAAATAGTTGATAACTTACTAGAATCTAAAAAAGCTAAGTCTGGTCCTCTGGACATTCATAAAACAAAACAAAACAAAAAAGTAGAAACGTTTCGTCTTTCGTCCGAAAAACTTCCTCAATCTGACGAAGTTTTTCGAACGAAAGACGAAACGTTTCTACTTTTTTGTTTTGTTTTTTGAATGTCCAGAGGACCAGACTTAGCTTTTTTAGATTTTTCTACCTGGATTATTGAGCATGCATCAGGGTAACTTACTAGAATATTTTATTATTTTTAAAATCACAATCTAACAAGTAAATTTGATTAAAACTGGATGCAACAAAGTGAAACTGTTTAATGCAAGGCATTAAAAGATATTTTTTTATTATTGATGTAGTTATTCAACTGACTCCATTGTGAAACAATAAGCTTTTTTAATGTAAATCCATGTTCCTAACTTCTTATACCAAAATTTAATAGTCAGATTTAAACATCTGAAGAAATTATATTATAAAATAACTTTTAGCTAAATGTAGGGTTATCAATATGTGTTTACTGTACCTTGTTTCACCTGTACTTTCTTGACTTTTATGTATTTTTGTGCATATATATATATATATATATATATATAGTTTATTTCCTTAGTGACTCACTTTGAGATATAATAGCTATAGAAGGTGCTAAACATTTTAAATACTTTAGGAATAGATCACCATGAGCATAAACTTTCTATATTTTACACATCTTTTGGGTGGGGGTCGGGGTGGTTTCAAGTATAGCAGTATTTTCTGGCTAGAATTTCTTTATATAATTTAAGTCCTTTAGATCTTCTCTAAGTGAACAAAGGAATGGAAAATTTGCTGAAATTTTAGCAAAAGGCATCCAAGATAATCACAAACATTTCCTGTAATGTCTGTGTTTTAAATATGTATTAATAATAAAAATTCTTGTTATATTTTGTTTAAAATTGCATTTTAAAACAGCTGATTACGCTGCCTGTGATGTGTTTAACTGGACAGAAATAGATTACGGATTAAAGCCAGTTACCATTTTCCTTTTATTTTTAATCCCAAAGATCGTCCACAATATTTATTTAGAAAATGTCAATAAATTGCTGCAAACCTGTTGGACAACAGACTGATCAGGATCCTGTGAAAAGCCTGACCAAAGTAAATCCTTTCAATTAGCTGATCCTGGCAGTCAAACAAAAGTCAAAACTTTGGAGATAACACGTCATCATCAAATTTCACCCGCAGGGCTCTAAATATTTACAACTGCACTTTTAAAATCCTGAAAGCTGACAAGAAATTATTCAGTTTCTGCAGTGCTTTAAGTGGGCCGGAACTCACCGGAACCCAGTTCCACCACTTCTAAAATTTAACCCTGAGAGTACCGGGACTTTTTTTAAGAGTAAGGTGCGTTCCGGAACTTATTTTCGTCTTCTTCACTTGAAAGACCCATGGCAGACGGCATAATTTCCCCCTGACTGGATTTCAAGACAGAGCAATGCATCTTCTCGACAATAAAACATCTTTGGTGGAGCGCGTCATTTGGCCAATCACAACCTCAGGACAGACGGGGGGAGGAGACAACAGCGAAATCTGTTAAAAAACAAACAAACTCTGCAACGCGACAGAGCGCGAGGGAGGCGGAAGTAGAACAGGCAGTGTTTCTTGACGATACGAGAGAACCCAGCTGATGAAAACATGACAGAGTCATAAACTAACTTCACCACGGTGTGTATGAAGGAACAGCTGCAGGCAAGTCTCTACATTAAACCACATCTATCACTAAATCAGAAACAGTAAAAACCCCTCCTAAATTCACTGTTGGTGGTTATTAAAATGTCACCTGTTCATTGGGTAAAGTTAATATTTTTATACATGCAGTTGAGTGTCACCATTGTTTAGTAAAATGGCATGTTGTGTTACAAATAAAACTAAATAAAAATTAACAAAATAAAAGTCAATTGCACCCCTAAAGCCACTGTGATAAAGTGTCACATTAATTTAATTATAGCCACAGGAGTGAGTTTAAAAACAGGATGATGTCTATATGATCTAGTTGAATGAGGTGTCTCTAAAATATCCTGATTCATGATCAATAATAATTTAAACAATTTTTTAATCTGTCCACAGGACCTGACTTTATTTTGTTAGATGTCTCTAAAATAGTTATTGAATCAAGTGTTTACATGTAGGTAAACATAGATGTTTAACAACTTGTTAAAATACACCAGAATGCAGGAAATGGCTTCTACTTTATTCAAAATTTCTGGCAAAACATCTTCACCAGCATATTTAAGAAATGAGTTTTTACTTTTAGTAAGTATGTTTTATTTATATAGCACATTTCACAGACATGAGAGTCACATACTGTAGTGCTTTACAAAAGGAAAAATAAAATCTTAAAATCACAGAAGTACTATACAAAAAGGTAAAACATAACAAACTCTAAAATCAATGTACAAAATTAACCAAAAGCCTGTCTGAAGAGATAAGGGAGGGTACCGGCACTTATTTTTTTCCACTTAAAGCACTGAGTTTCTGCCATTTATATATATTTTTTTCCGGATCCTAAATAAATAAATGACTGTATGATAAAATGACGTCATTGATTCATATCGGGGACCCCCGTTATTTCATTAAATCACGAGCGCAAAATGAGAAGTGAACGTACCTGCAGCTGGAAATAGAGCACCAGAAAATGTAAACACCTAAAAGGGGGAGAAGAGAGGAAGGGTGGGGGGTGAATCTCACGCAATCACACGAAAAATCCACGCAGCCTATATCTGCGTGACACTAACGCACAAATGTGACGTTTTTGGCGACTTCTATTGGCGAGAATGCGTGAGTTTGAAGTGAAACGGAGACACTTACAGGTAAATGAGCCTCGAAGGCAGCACAGACATATTGGCTTCCAGCTGAAATACACCTGCTTCCACGGATTCCGAGCCCAGGAAGGGTTCCTCAAAGCGCCCTCCTCTCTTTTCTCTTCCGCACCGCTGCGCGTCTTTTACGCACGCAGCTCCGGGAGGAAGCGACACATCAGTGAATCCCAGTGTGAGGACAGATGAGCAACATCTGGCGCTTCCTTGTTGGGGAAAAGAACCAAAAGACTTCTTTGGTCTCCTCTGGTCCTCCGCAGGTGCCAAGAGTAAAATGGAATCACTTCACGAGAGCTCCAAAAAAATAAAATCTAAAATGTATCCTTTGGATTTTACGCACTACTAACGTCTCCCAAAAACTCGCCCCTGCTCCTCCAGAGATCACAGGCTCCCCACCTCCGTCCGTACCTGTGGGGGGTTGTTACACCTTGAAATTATCATTTTATTCTGATGCTGGAAAAATCAAAGGATTTCAAACAGGAGTTCCTCAGAAGACAAGTCGAGCAGACGAACTGATCCAAGTTCTAGATGTTTTTTTTTTTTTTTTGAAAGTTGTGCGCCTCAGCAGCAGATCCCTGGAGAGATTCGAGGCTGATGATGGCGCAGCACTGCCTGTCAGTGGTGTTTGTGCGTCTGCGGCTTCACTCTTGGGCACAGAGGCTTTTTTTTTTTTTTTTTTTTGGTTGTTGGTGGGTGGAAACATGTCAGCGGTTTGCACCTGATAGGGTGATCCTGCAGAGACCATCAGCTTGGAGACATTCTCTGTTTTCTTGCTCCTCATGGGCACAGAGCGCAGCTAGGACTTCAGGAATACTTTATTTTTTATTTTTTTAAGAAAGTCGAGCTTTTTTCTGCGACTGAACTTTAAAAAAAGAATCAAATTTGAATGAAAACAGTCTGACAATCTGATTTTAAAACTTTTTACGCACGAAAATGCGTAAAATTAATGTAGTTTCCAACCCAATCAGTGCGTAATGTGTTTTATTTCAGTTGAGCTTATCTTGTAGAATCTGTGGAGTGGTGCGTTTTTTGTGTATTGGCCTCCTTTGGACAGGATTGTTGTTCTGTTTGTTTTTCCCATTATGCGCCATAACTTAACATTTAAACACAAGAGAGGTGCGAATTTGTTTACGAGTTCCTCAGAGTTTGGCAGCAGTAAACTTCGCCCACATCATAAAAACGAGAGGAAAACGATCCCATCATGGTTCGATTTTATTGTCCCATTAAAGCTGGATCCTCGGGATTCCTCCTTCATTGACATTTAAAGTGATTCTAAATAATCACATCCATGTTTCTGTGCAAGGGATCCTGCAGCTGCTGAGCAACACGAGACAACCATTACTCATGTTCTCTTATTTGCAAGCATATTTAAAATAATAATAATAATTCCGGTTCTTTTTTTCCTGCTTTAAGTGAGTTTATCTCCTGTGATTCATTAAGAGCCCTTGATCCTGTCAATAATCCCTGCAGCCCAACTAATGTAAATGTTCCTATAAAGCATGACTAATTTGTCTGCCTCAGGGAGGGAAATCACAGCCAAATGCAGCAAACAGTAATTATCCAGAAAGCTAATTCTATGACGTCTTTACAAATACAAGACTTTAGGACTGTTTGATTTTAAAAAGGGCTTATGCTCACCACTGACAAAGATTTATCTGCAAGTCAAAGGAAGGAGGCACCTGACAGCTGATTTACAAGCAGGATGATAAACAGCAGTTAGCACTTGGCTGGTGAAAGAGTCAACACTGTGGCTTCACTCATCGTCCTCTGAGCACATTTTTAGCACAAACTTTTTCTGTAAATCCACGACTGGGAAATGGGAGCGGCTTGTGATGTGGCCACCTGTGAGTCAGACAGGAGAAACATAAAAGTAAAGCAAAGTTGATTATTTTTAGAAGTTTTCTATCAGTCTTGAAAGTGAACGGTTAATGGCCGGGAGCCATGTTTTACATGGTTCTGGCATGCGCTTGTCTCGTCTAATAGTTGCTCTGGCAGCTGACCAATCAGGAGTCGAGGGTATTCTAAAAATGTAAACTAACACACAGCATAAAATAAGTTAAAAGAGAATAAAGTAAACGCATTTCTGATCTGTCGACACATCATCTGACTCGCGGTCAGGCCTCGCAGGAATGCACGTCACCTGCCACCTCTCCTGAGATGTGTTCAAGCTCGGAGGTGTCGGGGACGACTTTCAACTGAACTTCACCTCCTGTGATTTTGGGAAAGTCATTTTTAGCTGTAGCCGCCATCAAATGTCAGTCAGCTGTAGATTTACATGAGACGAACACTTTCTGAAAGGTTGGCGTCATCATGAGATGTTTTGCTAAAAGTACAAAAACAGGGTTGGCGCTAACGATTAAAACAAACAAAAAATCACAACGAGCTTGCTCAATGTGATTGCGCAGACGGACGGACAGACGGATGATGTACTTTATAAGTCCCAGGGGGAAATTTGAGGCATCCAGTAGTTTTTTCTTCTTCTTTCGGCTGCTCCCTTCTTCAGGGGTTACCACAGCAAGCTAACTCACACTAGGACTTGGCCATTGTTTTTACGCCGGATGCCCTTCCTGATGAGACCACCACCGAGCTACCACAGCCCTCTGTGTGAAGCAGAGAGCTGCTAGGGAGAGCAGATGGTTGGTGTCAAGGGCCCAGAGTGGAACAAATGAGGGTGGAGGCAGGTGTGGGTGCTCCAACCATCCCACCCACATTTTGATGTTGTCAGTACCAGGATTTGAACTGATGATCCTCTGATCAGGCTCACCTTCGAGACGGTGAATCTTCGGGACGAGAAGATGTTCTGATTTTGAAATAGTTTTTGGTACCAACAAGAATGATTTCTGTTTTGTTACTGTTGAGTTGAAGGAAATTGTTAGAAAACCAGTGATTTAGCTCATTGAGACAGTTGGTGAGGATGGAGGGTGGGTGGGTGGAGTTAGGTTTTGATGACAAGTAGAGCTGTGTGTCATCAGCATAACAGTGGAAATGGACGCCGTATTTGCGGAAGATGTGACCTAGAGGAAGGAGGTAAATGATGAAGAGGAGGGGTCCGAGGACAGAGCCTTGGGGGACACCCGTGGAGACAGGGGAAGACTGGGAACGGAAGGATTTAAGCTGAATGAATTGAGTGCGGTCAGAGAGATAGGAGTTGAACCAGTCTAACGGGGTACCTGAGATGCCAATGGAGGTTAGTCTGTTGAGGAGGATAGAATGACAGATGGTGTCGAAGGCAGAACTTAGATCAAGAAGAATGAGGATGGAAAGAAGACCAGAGTCAGCAGCAAGAAGAAGATCATTAGTAATTTTTACTAGAGCTGTTTCGGTGCTATGGAGGCCGTCCTGTCTCTCGTCGACTCCTCCCAGGCAGGCAGCCACAGCCAAAGTGGTTCAAGACGAGAGACCGGACGGCCCCCAGAAACCATCTTGGCTCCAGCAAACTGGTTGGTCCACTTAAGGTGTTTACTGCTTGGTGGAGGAAACAGTTTGCTGGAAGTCCTCTGACTGATGAAGCACTCCAGATAGAGAGTGAAACGTTTCTATAAAAAAGAAACTGTCCAGATGACCCAACTGAGAATTATTGGATTTGGTACCTGGATTATTGAGCATGAACTTTCTTGTTACTTGTAGGAGATTTTTTAGCTAAAATTCTATTTATTCATAATTTATTTTCGTTGTGCACGCGAGGGTTTGGAAGACATCAAAGCGAAACAATTAAAGGGGACCACATATGGGTCTTTAAAATTTTTATGTTATGTCTGTGTGCTATCTTGACAATATTAATTCATTTTAATACACAAAATGCGCCTCCTGGGGACTCCCTTGTTCTGCTGGGGGACTTCAACGCTCACGTGGGCAATGACAGTGAGACCTGGAGGGGTGTGGTTGGGAGGAACGGCCCCCCTGATCTGAACCCGAGTGGTGTTTTGTTGTTGGACTTCTGTGCTCGTCATGGATTGTCCATAACGAACACCATGTTCAGGCATAAGGGTGTACATATGTGCTCTTGGCACCAGGACACCCTAGGTCGCAGTTCGATGATCGACTTTGTTGTCGTCTCATCTGATCTGCGGCCGCATGTCCTGGACACTCGGGTGAAGAGAGGGGCGGAGCTGTCAACTGACCACTACCTGGTGGTGAGTTGGCTCCGATGGTGGGGGAGGATGCCGGTCAGACCTGGCAGACCCAAACGTATTGTGAGGGTCTGCTGGGAACGTCTGGCAGAGTCTCCCGTAAGACGGAGCTTTAACTCCCACCTCCGGGAGAGCTTTGAACACGTTCCGAGGGAGGCGGGGGACATTGAGTCCGAGTGGGCCATGTTCCGCGCCTCTATTGTCGAGGCAGCTTATCAGAGTTGTGGCCGCAAGGTTGTTGGTGCCTGTCGTGGTGGCAACCCTCGAACCCGGTGGTGGACACCGGCGGTGAGGGATGCTGTCAGGCTGAAGAAGGAGTCCTATTGGGCCTTTTTGGCCTGTGGGACCCCGGAAGCAGCAGATAGGTACCGACAGTCCAAGCGGCATGCGGCTCGGGTGGTTGCTGAGGCAAAAACTCGGGCGTGGGAGGAGTTCGGAGAGGCCATGGAGAATGACTTCCGTACGGCTTCGAGGCGATTCTGGTCCACCATCCGGCGTCTCAGGGGGGGAAAGCGGTACGCGACCAACACCATTTATGGTGGGGATGGCGTGCTGTTGACCTCAACTCGGGATGTTGTGAGTCGGTGGGCGGAGTACTTCGAAGACCTCCTCAATCCTACTGGCACGTCTTCCACTGAGGAAGCGGAGCCTGGGGACTTTGGGTCGGGCTCTCCAATCTCTGGAGCTGAGGTCACCGAGGTGGTTAAAAAGCTCCGCGGTGGCAGGGCTCCAGGGGTGGATGAGATTCGCCCTGAGTTCCTTAGGGCTCTGGATGTTGTGGGGTTGTGTTGGCTTACGCGACTCTGCAATATCGCGTGGACATCGGGGGCAGTTCCCTTGGATTGGCAGACTGGGGTGGTGGTTCCCCTATTCAAAAAGGGGGACCGTAGGGTGTGTTCCAACTATAGGGGGATCACACTCTTAAGCCTCCCTGGTAAGGTCTATTCAGGGGTTCTGGAGAGGAGGGTCCGTCGGATAGTCGAACCTCGGATTCAGGAGGAGCAGTGTGGTTTTCGTGCTGGTCGTGGAACACTGGACCAGCTCTACACCCTCAACAGGGTCCTGGAGGGCGCGTGGGAGTTTGCCCAACCAGTTTACATGTGCTTTGTGGACTTGGAAAAGGCATTTGACCGCGTCCCTCGGGGGGTTCTGTGGGGGGTACTCCGGGAGTATGGGGTACCAGGCCCATTGATATGGGCTGTTAGGTCCCTGTACGACCGGTGTCAGAGCTTGGTCCGCATTGCCGGTAGTAAGTCAGGCTCGTTTCCAGTGAGAGTTGGACTCCGCCAAGGTTGCCCTTTGTCACCGATTCTGTTCATAACTTTTATGGACAGAATTTCTAGGCGCAGCCAAGGTGTTGAGAGGATCCGTTTTGGTGGCCTTAGAATCGCTTCTCTGTTTTTTGCAGATGATGTGGTCCTATTGGCTTCATCAGATCGTGATCTACAGCTTTCGCTGGAGCGGTTTGCAGCCGAGTGTGATGCGGCCGGGATGAGGATCAGTTCCTCCAAGTCCGAGGCCATGGTCTTGAGCCGGAAAAGGGTAGCATGCCCTCTCCGGGTCGGGGATGAGGTCCTGCCCCAAGTGGAGGAGTTTAAGTATCTCGGGGTCTTGTTCACGAATGAGGGAAAACTGGAGCGTGAGATCGATAGGCGGATAGGTGCAGCATCCGCAGTGAAGCGGGCGCTGTACCGGTCTGTCGTGGTGAAGAGAGAGCTGAGTCGAAAGGCAAAGCTCTCAATTTACCGATCGATCTACGTTCCCACCCTCATCTATGGTCATGAGCTTTGGGTTGTGACCGAAAGAACGAGATCTCGGATACAAGCGGCTGAAATGAGTTTTCTCCGCAGGGTGTCTGGACTCTCCCTTAGAGATAGGGTGAGAAGCTCAGTCATCCGGGAGGGACTCGGAGTAGAGCCGCTGCTTCTCCACATCGAGAGGAGCCAGTTGAGGTGGCTCGGGCATCTGGTTAGGATGCCTCCTGGACGCCTCCCTGGTGAGGTGTTCCGGGCATGTCCCACCGGGAGGAGACCCAGAGGAAGACCCAGGACACGCTGGAGGGACTATGTTTCTCGGCTGGCCTGGGAACGCCTTGGGATTCCCCCAGAGGAGCTGCTCCAAGTGGCTGGGGAGAGGGAAGTCTGGGCCTCCCTACTTAGGCTGCTACCCCCGCGACCCGACCCCAGATAAGCGGACGAAAATGGATGGATGGATGGACACAAAATAATTCTTAGATAAGTAATTATACCCTTTTTAATTCTGCCATTTTTAACTTTCGTTTTGAACGACCGGTTTCTGATACAAGTTCTGAAGTCCACGCCCTTCAAAGATCTGTTTACGCCCTCTGTAACAGCCAGTATCTGTAATGTGTTGTTGTTTTAAAATTAGCTCTTTTTTTATTACTCATTTGACTTACTGTTAGTGCTAGCTTAAGATAACTTACCGAAACCCGTCTGAGCGCGCCGCAATTTGCTGCTCCTTTTAGCATTAGACCACCCGAATCCAATGCTAATGTTAGCTTGTTCCTCTTCCGGTGTTCGCCAGCTCCGCTCGTTGCACGCGGCGATTTTGGGAGTTATCGCTGTTCCAGTCAAGACAACACAAAGTTCACCAAGTGTCTCCCGTAAATTAATCCGTAAGGAGAAGGTCCTCGCTGCTGCGAGGCTGCTGCGAGGCTGTACAGTTGAAGCTCCGCTCCATCGCGCCAGAAGAGGGTCCCGTTGCCGCCGGTCCCTACGCCGGGGGTCCGCTCGTTTAATTTTTGCCGGCTGCGCGTTGGGAGCGATCGCAAATACACTAAAAATTGAACTAAAACATAAAAATAACAATTATACTTTATTTATAAAGCCATTTAAAAAAAAACACAGCTGCAACAAAGTGCTGTACACATGAAATTAAGAACATATAAACAAAAGATGAGATGAAATCATGAAAAACAACAGTCATGTGTTTAATACAGAAGTGGGTTGAGCCTAACCAGGGGTTGCTAGGTGAGGGGCTGGACTCAGGTGTTGGGGTGGGTTGTCCTAGCGCTTGTGACGTCACAAGCGCGATTGATTTCAAAACGAAACCTAAATTATCACAGTAAAATAAATCTACTTAGAGTAAATAAACCACTGGGTGCATTTTTTTGGCCTTAGGACTGTTTTTTTATGAAGTAAATACCCAAAGTTGAGTAAAAAAAACATTAAAAAGTGAATTTTGCATGTGTGGTCCCCTTTAAAATCCAGCAGATTTGACCATTATGTGAATTTATTAAGGAACGGTTAAGCTCAGAAACACTTGCTATAATGTCAGCTAACAAATACTGTATATATTTTTTAAGTGTTTATTTTGCTAAATTTTAAAGAAAATGCTGCGGTCCCACCCATGCGGGTGCACCTAGCGAAACTACTTTTTAAATCCAGCTGATTTGAACATTTCGTGAATTTATTAAGGAAAAGTTCAGTTGTTTTTACCGTGTTAATCTTGTTAAAGTCTTTCCGTGTGGCAGCCATTTGCAGCAGGGCAAACCACCGGCCCAGAAAATACTGTACCGTATTTTCCACCTGATAGGTCGCACTGTTATACAGATCGCTTTGTCCAATTATTGGCAATAAATTGGAAAAATCCATAAACGTGTCACACCTTTATTTAAGTCGCATCTATTATGCGTCACCGCGACACGACGCGTCAGCGCGTCTTTTGCCCTGCTGAAAATGGCGGCCACAGAAGCGAGCGAGCACGGAAGGACTTTACAAGATTAACACGGTAAAAACAATTATTTGTTTGCTGAAAATTATAGCAAAGATGTGTCTTAGCTGAACTTTTCCTTAATAAATTCACGAAATGTTCAAATCAGCTGGATTTAAAAAGTAGTTTCGCCATGTGCACGTGCGTGGGTGGGGCAGCTTTATTTCTTTAGAATTTAGCTCAATAAATGCTTAAAAAATATATTTCTTAGCTGACATTATAGCACAAGTGTTCCTGAGCTTAACTGTTCCTTAATAAATTCACAAAATGTTCAAATCAGCTGGATTTAAATTGTTTCACTTTGACTTCTTCCAAACCGTCCCGTGCGCTGCTAAAATAAATTATAAATAAATCAAATTTTATCTCAAATGTCTCATACAGGTCACAGTTTGTAAATGACCACCAAGTAATTACGTTCTGTAAGTTTGATAAAAATCTGTCTTGTAGATCATGAGTTATTTATCTAAATAGTATCCGTTTGCGGTAGCTAACCGGCCGCTAACAACAAAGAACGATGCTAAAAGATCAATTTTTTTTAGCTCTAAACATCTCCTGCAGCTAACAGTTTGTAAATGACCACCAAGTAATTACACTCTGTAAGTTTGATAAAAATCTGTCCTGTGGTTCTTGACTTATCTTGCTAACAAACAGCTAACAGTAGTTCATACCTCCAGAGCAGGAGGCCGGGCTGCGGCAGAGTCAGTCTGACCAGAGGAGGCTGCCGTCGGACACATGAGGTGGGAACGGTCGGTGTACCCTAGCGGACAAAAGTGGTACTGCACCATTTTTTGCCAAAATGAAAAATGGTCATATCTGAGCCAAAAATTGGTCTAAAAATATGGGGGAAAATCCATAAACAAGTCTCACCTCTTTATTAGTCGCAGGGCATGCAAATTAGGCAAAAAGGTGCAACTTATAGTCTGGAAAATATGGT
>JBBPBX010000603.1:84484-120711 GCA_038048925.1 Garcialebias charrua
CACACCTAGAAACAATTTAGAGTTACCATCAGTCTAACATGCATGTTTTTGGTCTGTGGGAGGAAACCGGAGTACCCGGAGAAAACGCACGCAGCACGGAGAGAACATGCAAACTCCACCCAGAAAGGCTCCTGCCCGGGATTCAATCCGGCAACCTTCTCACTGAGAGGTGCCAGCTCTACCAACTGTGCCACGTTTCTTTACATTCAGGCTCAAATGAGTCCATTAAAAACAAGAACTCTCACCTGATACCACACGCTATCGTTTTGCAGCTGATGGTCAGCGACAAAAGCAAAACAAATTGTTAGGGAGTGTTTTTAGGTCAGGCAGTACGGTGGTGCAACTGGTGGAGCTGCTGCCTCTCAGCAAGAAGGTCGCCGGTTCAAATCCCAGTCCGGGGGCCTTTCTGGGTGAATGCGTGGGTTTCCTCCGGGTGCTCCAGTTTCCTCCCACTGACCAAAATCATGCTTGTTAGACTGATGGTATTTCTAAATTGTCTCTAGGTGAGAGAGAGAATGGTTGTTTGTCTGTCCCTGTGATGCACTTGCGACCTGTCCAGGGTGCACCCCGCCCCTCGCACTGTGATTGCTGGACATGGGCACCGGCGACCCCCATGACCCAAAATGGAAGAAGCGGGTAAAGATAATGGATGGATGGATGTTTTTAAGTGAACAAGCAAGTCTTTTATGCCATGACAGAAGTTTTGTTTTGTGTTGCCTAAACCGGAGCATGTCCACGAGTCCCGGTCGTGACAGAAGTGTCAGCAGCTGGAGTCTTCTTGAGCTGCCTCTGCCTTGGGAAGCTAGCCTGAACCTGCAGTTCCACTCATCCTAATCGCTGAGCCCAATCCATTCCCCTGTCTAGCACCTCTTCAGAGGCCGCTCGCCCCTTTGTTCTGACAATACACAAACGACCATTCAAATGGAGGCACTCTGTAATCAGTGAAACACTAGCCTCTGGGCTTTGCAGAATAGAAAAAAGAGGGAGGGAAAGAGTGAGCTCCATAGAAAAGAAGGAGAGGGAGAAAATCCATCCATGACCAATCAACTCTAACTACCTGTCTGGCTTTTTAGCTGCAGATGTTACTTGGGAACAGGGAAAAATGTGCCCGTTCCAGATGTAAGAAGACAAGGCAGGCTGGTACCTCCACCCACTGAAAAAAAAAACAAAAAAACAGGCCAAACCCTTCCACACCCATCCATCTTTGATACGGTTAATGTTTCTGCTCTACATCATAAAGAAATGCATTACTTCATGGTGAAACGAGAGATAAAAGAAAATGTGGCTGATAAAATCCTGACAGAAAAGCAGATTAATATTGTTCTTACATATCCTGATGCATGCTCAATAATCCAGGTAGATTCATTCAACCTTTATTTAGTCAGGTTAATCTCATTGAGCCTCGAGGACTCATTTACAAGAGAAACCTGGTTACAAACTAAAGAATGATGACAACAGCAACAGTAGATTTTCCTTGAACAGTCAACAATAGACAATCATAAGAGAGAAATACAGATTTTATTTTAACAAGTTAAAACAAAGATAGCAAAGTAGCAAAACATTATAAGGCAGATGTAGAAAATCAAAAACAGGAACATGTCTGCATTGGTTCTGCCAGGATTCCAACAGATTCTTAAAACCATTTAGAGAGGTCAAGGTCGAGAGCTTCAGATCTTTTTGTAAGATATTCCAGGAAGCAGGAGCAGAGTAGGAGAAGGCCCTTTTTCCAAGTTCAGTCCTCACTGACGGAACACTGCAGGTAATCATGTCCTGAGAGCGCACGCTGTAGCTGCACTCACGCAAAGACATGTAGGAGGAGATGTATGAGGGCAGCAGACCAAGAAGTGATTTAAAGATGAAAATGTACCAGTGGAAGAGTCTGCGTGAGGTTAATGATGTCCAGTTAACCAGTGAATACAGGGTGCAGTGGTGGGTACGATAATCACAGCCAGTTATGAATCTTAGAGCACCATGATAGACAACATCCAACATCTGCAGGGTGCTTAGGAGCATTCATATAGAGAATGTCACCGTAATCAATGTAGGGAAGGAAAGTCACAGATACAAGATGTTTCCTAACATTCAGTTAGACAGGATCTGTTTCTGAAAAAGAAACCCAGTTTAACTTTCAGTTTCTTCGTTTTCCACGTGGAGTTTAAAAGAGAGATGTGAATCGACCAGGATACCCAAATATTTATAGGAATCAACAAACTCAATGGGGACACCATTTGAGGGGACAATCAGAGGAAGAACTGCTGGGACCAACCCTGTTTGAAAAAGACATCCCTTTGGTTTTATCAACATTTAGGGCAAGTTTGAGATGGAACAAATCTGACTGGATGATGTCAAAGGCAGATTGAAAAAGCTGGAAAGCCTTAGCAACTGTTTTAGCTCGACAATAAACAACTGTGTCATCAGCATAGAAATGTAAGGATGCATCAGGGATGCTCTGACCTACATTATGTAGATTGTAAAGAGGGTTGGTCCTAAGACTGAGCCTTGTGGTACACCATTGTTGATGAATCTAACAGCAGTTTTAGAGTCTCAGACTGAAGAAGTCTTTTGGGTAAAAGACAAAACGTTTCTACAAAGAACCCGTCCAGAGGACCCGACTCAACCTTGTCAGGCTTGTCCATGGTCATTATGGGTAAAAACAGATACCGGATTTTCCGCCATAAAAGTCGCACCGCCCTATAAGTCACATCAGTTCAAATACGTCTAATAAAGTGAAAAAGTCCATAAATAAATTGCTTCGCTGTACACGTCGCATCTATTATGCGTCACCACTGACGCGTCACGTTTGTTATGAGTCACCGCTGACCACACGGAAATGTGGGCTGGTGTGCCAAAAATCGATTGATGGACAAATTGCGGCCACGGGAGTGTGCACGGGAGGACTTTAACAAGAATTTAACAAGATTAACACTTAAAAACAATTATTTGTTTGCTCAACATTATAGCAAAGTTGTGTCTCAGTTGAACCTTTACTTGATAAATGCACTTTGATGGTCAAATTATCTTCATTTCACTGGGGCAGCGCAGCGAAATGAAACTGATTTGATGGTTGTTCCAGGCGAGCTGGACGAAGGTGGCAGGCTATGGCAAACTGATTGTGTCATTAATACATAAAGTGTCATTAACACTTTTACATATTACATAACACAACGGTATGCCATATACCTCGAGTTCCATCTAGCAGCTGAAAATGGTAGTGTTCAATATTTTCAGTCAGAATGAATGAAAACGTCCATATTTCAGCCAAAAACTGGTTTATAAATATGGGGAAATCCATAAATACTTTGCTGGGCATGCAAATTATGCATACACAAAAAAAGACTTATATAGCAAAAAATATGGTAGTTGAAATTAATAGTATTCAGAGATTTGAACCTGTTGTCATTCTTTTTTAAACCAGGTCTCTCTTGTAAATGAGTCCTCGAGGCTCAATGGGATTAACCTGTCTAAATAAAGGTTGAAAGAATGAATGAATTTGTTTATTTTTAATATTACATTTTTTTTTTATTAAGAAAGTCCTGCAGTGTTAGTGAAGTCATATGACAATATACACTGAAGCCAAAATACATCTGAAAATGTTTCCTGCTTGAATTCTGCAGCATTTTGGTTGCACCTGCTCTGAAACTGATCGTTTAAAGTTGAGCTGTCAAAAAGCTGAGAGGAACAGCCAGTCATTGCACTTGTTACTTAGTTTGAACTCGTTAAGACTTGAGGAACCCTGTAAGTGTCGAGGTGCACGTGCCGCGATGGGTTTGGGGGGGTTTATTTTAAAATCAAGTCTTCACCTTTATGAAGACATTCTGAGAAAATGTGAGGGAAGCTGTGAAAGGTGTGAGGTGAGTCAGCATGCAAGGTGCACAACAGCCTCGCAGAGCTCGGGGGCTCGAGTCATTACAGAATTTGGCCTTTTGAAGTTAGGGGTCTGACAAATTACCTTGTTAAACCACAATATTCTGAGTGAGGCAGAACTGTCAAATATCTGATAAAAATGCACCCTCAGGCTGCTCCTGGACTGATCTTGGACAGATAAGTGAAAAACATAAATGTAAATGCAACGAAGAGAATTTTCATTCAACCTTTAGGCAGGCTACCACTGCCGGTGTATGAATGTCTGAATGAATGGGTGGATGGCTGGTATTGTAAAGCGCTTTGGGGCTCCTCACAGGGGGCTGGAAAGCGCTATATAAATAAGCTCCATTTACCATTTATTTTACCTTTATTTAGTCAGGTAAATCTTATTGAGCCTCGAGGGCTCATTTACGAAAGCGACCTGCTACAAACTAAAGAATGATGAACATCAATGATACAAATACATTAAACAATAAACAAAAGAAAAGAAAAAGTAGCAAAAAGTAGCAAAAACATTATAAGGTAGATGTACAAAAAAATCAAAGACAGGAACATATCTGCATTGGTTTTTGCCAGGATTCCAACAGATTCTGAAAACCATCCAGAGAGGTCAGGGCCGAGAGCTTCAGATCTTTTTGTAAGATATTCCAGGAAGCAGGAGCAGAGTAGGAGAAGGCCCTTTTTCCAAGTTCAGTCCTCACTGACGGAACACTGCAGGTGATCATGTCCTGAGAGCGCACGCTGTAGCTGCACTCACGCAAAGACATGTAGGAGGAGATGTATGAGGGCAGCAGACCAAGAAGTGATTTAAAGATGAAAATGTACCAGTGGAAGAGTCTGCGTGAGGTTAATGATGTCCAGTTAACCAGTGAATACAGGGTGCAGTGGTGGGTACGATAATCACAGCCAGTTATGAATCTTAGTGCACCATGATAGACAACATCCAACATCCGCAGGGTGCTTGTAGGAGCATTCATGTAGAGAATGTCACCGTAATCAATGGAGGGAAGGAAAGTCACAGATACAAGGCGTTTCCTAGCATTCAGTGTTAGACATGATTTATTTCTGAAAAAGAAACCCAGTTTAACTTTCAGTTTCTTCACTAGGTTTTCCACGTGGAGTTTAAAAGAGAGATGTGAATCGACCAGGATACCCAAATATTTATAGGAATCAACAAACTCAATAGGGACACCATTTGAGGATAAAATCAGAGGAAGATCTGCTGGGACCGACTTCCTACTTGAAAAAAACATCCCTTTTGTTTTATCAGCATTTAGGACAAGTTTGAGACGGAACAAATCTGACTGGATGATGTCAAAAGCGGATTGCAGTAACTGGAAAGCCTTAGCTACTGTTTTAGCTCGGCAGTAAACAACTGTATCATCAGCATAGAAATGTAAGGATGCATCAGGGATGCAGTGACCTACATTAGCTATGTAGATTGTAAAGAGGGTTGGTCCTAAAACTGAGCCTTGTAGCCCACAGACATACCATAAAAATTTATGAAACCAATATTTCAAAGTCAAAGTCAACTTTATTGTCAGAACTGCAACATGTACAGGACATACACAGGACCGAAATTGCGTTTGGTCTCCTTTAACCACTTTGATATATATTGTAACCTGTTGGCTAAATACTGTAGTAGTAATAAAAGTTTGGAAGTTCTAATCCTCCGGTATCTTTGGATTTCTGCAATGTTTTTAAACTAATACGTGGAGTTTTATTTTTCCAAAGGAATTTAGATATAGAAGAGTCCAGGGACTTAAACCATTCAGTTGAAGGTTTATTTGGAATCATTGAGAATAAATAATTTATTCTCAGCAGCACCATAATTTTTACTGAGGCAACTCTTCCCATAAGTGATATGGGTAGAGATCTCCATCTAGTAAGATCGTCTTCAATTTTCTTTAATAGTGGGATATGATTCAATTTTAGTAAGTCTTCCAATTTAGGAGAGATATTAATACCCAAATATGTAATGTTACCTGATTGTAGTCTTTCATTGGGAGAATTATTAAACACACAATTTATTGGAAGAACTGTAGATTTTGACCAATTCATAGAATAATCAGAAACTTTTGAGAACGAGTTTATTAATTTTATAACATTAGATATTGAGTTTCCTGAGTTCTGAAGAAAAACTAAAACATCGTCAGCATAAAGACAAATTTTATGTTCTATGTTTTTACAGTGTATGCCTTTAATATCAGCACTTTGCCTGATTGCTGCTGCTAAAGGTTAAATAAAAATAGCAAATAATGCTGATGAAAGTGGGCAACCTTGCCTGGTGCCCCTCTGAAGACAGAAGCTTGAAGATATTTGATTATTTGTCCTGACGCACGCTGTTGGTGAACTATATAATATTTTAAACCAGTTAATGAAGTAGTTCCCAAATCCAAATTTATTTAACGTAGCAAATAAGAAATTCCAATTTACTCTATCGAATGCTTTTTCTGCATCTAAAGAAAAAATAGCTGTTTCAATATTTTTAAAATAAGAATACTCCATTACACATCCCGTGTGGGGGGACGGGCTCTGACTGTTGTTTGTGCCTATGCACCAAACGGCAGCTCAGACTACCCACCCTTTTTGGAGTCCTTGGAGGGGGTATTGGAGAGTGCGCCTCCTGGGGACTCCCTTGTTCTACTGGGGGACTTCAACGCTCACGTGGGCAATGACAGTGAGACCTGGAGGGGTGTGGTTGGGAGGAACGGCCCCCCTGATCTGAACCAGAGTGGTGTTCTGTTATTGGACTTCTGTGCTCGTCATGGATTGTCCATAACGAACACCATGTTTAAGCATAAGGGTGTCCATATGTGCTCTTGGCACCAGGACACCCTAGGTCGCAGTTCGATGATCGACTTTGTTGTCGTCTCATCTGATCTGCGGCCGCATGTCTTGGACACTCGGGTGAAGAGAGGGGCGGAGCTGTCAACTGACCACTACCTGGTGGTGAGTTGGCTCCGATGGTGGGGGAGGATGCCGGTCAGACCTGGCAGACCCAAACGTATTGTGAGGGTCTGCTGGGAACGTCTGGCAGAGTCTCCCGTAAGACGGAGCTTTAACTCCCACCTCCGGGAGAGCTTTGAACACGTTCCGAGGGAGGCGGGGGACATGGAGTCCGAGTGGGCCGTGTTCCGCGCCTCTATTGTCGAGGCAGCTTATCGGAGCTGTGGCCGCAAGGTTGTTGGTGCCTGTCGTGGTGGCAACCCTCGAACCCGGTGGTGGACACCGGCAGTGAGGGATGCTGTCAGGCTGAAGAAGGAGTCCTATTGGGCCTTTTTGGCTTGTGGGACCCCGGAAGCAGCTGATAGGTACCGGCAGTCCAAGCGGCATGCGGCTCGGGTGGTTGCTGAGGCAAAAACTCGGGCGTGGGAGGAGTTCGGAGAGGCCATGGAGAATGACTTCCGTACGGCTTCGAGGCGATTCTGGTCCACCATCCGGCGTCTCAGGGGGGGAAAGAGGTACGAGACCAACACCATTTATGGTGGAGGTGGCGTGCTGCTGACCTCAACTCGGGATGTTGTGAGTCGGTGGGCGGAATACTTCGAAGACCTCCTCAATCCTACTGGCACGTCTTCCACTGAGGAAGCAGAGCCTGGGGACTTTGGGTCGGGTTCTCCGATCTCTGGTGCTGAGGTCGCCGAGGTGGTTAAAAAGCTCCGCGGTGGCAAGGCTCCGGGGGTGGATGAGATTCGCCCGGAGTTCCTTAGGGCTCTGGATGTTGTAGGGTTGTGTTGGCTTACGCGACTCTGCAATATCGCGTGGACATCGGGGGCAGTTCCCTTGGATTGGCAGACTGGGGTGGTGGTTCCCCTATTCAAAAAGGGGGACCGTAGGGTGTGTTCCAACTATAGGGGGATCACACTCTTAAGCCTCCCTGGTAAGGTCTATTCAGGGGTTCTGGAGAGGAGGGTCCGTCGGATAGTCGAACCTCGGATTCAGGAGGAGCAGTGTGGTTTTCGTCCTGGTCGTGGAACACTGGACCAGCTCTACACCCTCAGCAGGGTCCTGGAGGGTGCGTGGGAGTTTGCCCAACCAGTTTACATGTGCTTTGTGGACTTGGAGAAGGCATTCGACCGCGTCCCTCGGGGGGTTCTGTGGGGGGTACTCCGG
This sequence comes from Garcialebias charrua, assembly GCA_038048925.1. Classification (NCBI taxonomy): domain Eukaryota; kingdom Metazoa; phylum Chordata; class Actinopteri; order Cyprinodontiformes; family Rivulidae; genus Garcialebias; species Garcialebias charrua. Next base: position 92,465 of record JBBPBX010000603.1, read on the forward strand.
GAGTATGGGGTACCAGGCCCATTGATATGGGCTGTTAGGTCCCTGTACGACCGGTGTCAGAGCTTGGTCCGCATTGCCGGCAGTAAGTCAGGCTCGTTTCCGGTGAGAGTTGGACTCCGCCAAGGTTGCCCTTTGTCACCGATTCTGTTCATAACTTTTATGGACAGAATTTCTAGGCGCAGCCAAGGTGTTGAGAGGATCCGTTTTGGTGACCTTAGAATCGCTTCTCTGTTTTTTGCAGATGATGTGGTCCTACTGGCTTCATCAGTTCGTGATTTACAACTTTCACTGGAGCGGTTTGCAGCCGAGTGTGATGCGGCCGGGATGAGGATCAGTTCCTCCAAGTCCGAGGCCATGGTCTTGAGCCGGAAAAGGGTAGCATGCCCTCTCCGGGTCGGGGAGGAGGTCCTGCCCCAAGTGGAGGAGTTTAAGTATCTCGGGATCTTGTTCACGAATGAGGGAAAACTGGAGCGTGAGATCGATAGGCGGATAGGTGCAGCGTCCGCAGTGAAGCGGGCGCTGTACCGGTCTGTCGTGGTGAAGAGAGAGCTGAGTCAAAAGGCAAAGCTCTCAATTTACCGATCGATCTACGTTCCCACCCTCATCTATGGTCATGAGCTTTGGGTTGTGACCGAAAGAACGAGATCTCGGATACAAGCGGCTGAAATGAGTTTTCTCCGCAGGGTGGCTGGACTCTCCCTTAGAGATAGGGTGAGAAGCTCAGTCATCCGGGAGGGACTCGGAGTAGAGCCGCTGCTTCTCCACATCGAGAGGAGCCAGTTGAGGTGGCTCGGGCATCTGGTTAGGATGCCTCCTGGACGCCTCCCTGGTGAGGTGTTCCGGGCATGTCCCACCGGGAGGAGACCCAGAGGAAGACCCAGGACGCGCTGGAGGGACTATGTTTCTCGGCTGGCCTGGGAACGCCTTGGGATTCCCCCGGAGGAGCTGCTCCAAGTGGCTGGGGAGAGGGAAGTCTGGGCCTCCCTACTTAGGCTGCTACCCCCGCGACCCGACCCCGGATAAGCGGAAGAAGATGGATGGATGGATGGATGGATGGATGAATACTCCATTACATTATATAATCTACGAGTGTTTGTGTTCGAGTGTCTTCCTTTTATGAACCCGGTTTGGTCTGGATGTATAATAACAGGAGTTATCTTCTCTAGTCTTTTAGATAAGACTTTACAAATAATTTTAACATCAACATTAATAAGAGAGATTGGACGATAGCTTGTAGGTAATACTGGGTCTTTGCCTGGTTTTATAGGAGACTAATGTTGGCTGAATTCATATGTGTTGGTAGCCTGCCATTTTCTTCTGACTCAAGTAGCATTCTATAAAATATCGGTTCCAATATGTCCCAGAATTTTTTATAGAATTCTACTATGATAGAGTGAGTCTGCGATAAATGAACCGCAAAGTAGTGAGAGACTACTTTATGATGCTTTTTTATTTTGGGGCTTCTGTAAAATATTAAATTATCCCAAACTAAAATATATTAGAATGCAAGAATCTATACTTTGTACATCACAATAAGTACAAGGGATATGTGTTATCATCATATGTTCCAATGATGAAATTAGTTCTCTGCATTTCACCCATCCTGAGATACACCCAGGTGGAGCAGTGGGCAGCCTTGTGGGCAATCGGGGTTGGGTGTCTTGCTCAGGGACACCATGACATGTGGGCAAGGCAGGGAGTAGAACTGTAACTTTCTGTCCCAAGTCGGCTGCCCTGCCTCCACACCATCTTGGCCCCTTTCCCATCTGGCAACCCTGAAAATTAAATTCTTGCTGTGTTTGTCGTCTCTTTGCTGTTTTCTTAAACCAGGCAGGTTGAAGCATGAGGCAGCTCGTCCTGAACCTGGTTCTGTTGGAGGTTTCTTTCCGTTAAAGGGACTCATTCCTTTCCACTGTCGCCGATGCGCTGCTCATGAAGAAGGATGGGGTATTGTGCCAAGATGAAGATTCACTACAATTTCAGTCAGACAAGTTTTATTGTCATTTCAGCTATTGAAACAAATCTGCCCCTTCCTGCCACAGTCTTCTGTTTCCATGTCTGTTTTGCTTATCACCCATCCTTCAGCTCAAGTCTGCTCCCTCCAAGCCTTGCCATGCCTCCCTTGTTTCTCCACAGCAACCAGCACTCATCAGCTTCACCTGATCACCTGCCTTCATAAGCTCCACATCCATAATCCACCAATGACAGATTATCGAACCTTTCCACGCAGTAGATGTCCAGCGTTCATGCCACAGCCACTACCCGGTTCTGACCTCTTGCTTGCCTCTTGGTTTCCTCTCCTTGATTATCCCCCGCCTGATTTGGATCTCGCTCTCTGACTACGGTAAAAACTCTGCTCTTCCTCACCTCGACTACGCCTCTTGCCTAACCCTCTGGATGTGGATAAGGATTTCAACCACAAGTGCATGATGTCGGACTGTTCTACTTGACCTCGTTTCTGGACTTGCCCAAACATCTCACGCTGCACAGCTTTCCTGCCATGCTGCAACTCAATCACTGCTGGTGATGTCATCAGATCCACCTGTCGCACAGAGTCTGCTCTCTGCCTGACGTTTTAGAAAACACGGCATCTTCTTTCACTGCTTTTTCATTCAACCTTTATTTAGTAAGGTAAATCTCATTGAGCATCGTGGACTCATTTACAAGAGCGACCTGCTACAAACTAAAGAATGATGAACAGCAATGGTAGAATTTCCTTAAACAATAAACAATAGAAAAACATAAGAGAGAAATACAGATTTTTTTTAAAACAAAGTATCAAAAACTAGCAAAACACTGATGATTGCCAAATCTATGTGCCTTTGAGGCGTGTTGATGCCTGGTCCATTAAACCTCTTTTATCGTGTCTCGAGGATCTTAAAGCTTGGATGGCACCTAAACTTCCTGCATTTTAATGAAAAAAAGACTGAGGTACTTGTTTTTGGACCTAGTGGAGCTTGTTTGAGCCCTCCAGTTGACTTCCTGAACGGAAGCATGTCTCATGAACCCAGAGTAATAAAACCCGTCTCACATTCAGGAAATCCATTTCATAGTTTGCAGCCAGCTAAAACGTGCAGTAACACTGTGGCTAACAGCTAGCCAACTTTTCATCATAACATGTCCGATGTGTGGAAGTAGAAACACCACAAAACAAGACAGCAACGTGCAATGTCTGCAGAGCCATAGAACCACATTAAACTGCGGTAAAGTTAGTTTTACGTTGGACATTCAAGCTCCGTGGCTTCAGCGGTGTGTTCCTCTTACTCCACCCAAAGCAGGCAGCCCAACCCCGGCCAGCTGTGCCCAATTTGCCCCGCTCAGTCTGCCGGTCTCGGAGGAGGGGCAGGCTGAGCGCGGCTGACCGAAATCAGAATGCCTGCTTCAGATTGAACGAGGAGAACACACCGCTGAAGCCACGGAGCTCGACTGTTTGTCGAGAACTTGCTAATCTTCATTGTAATTAATGACCAACCACTATCAGTTTTAGAAAACAGGATTTCACAGCTTGATACTTACAGCGTCCAGGAGATATTTATCACAGTAGACAATCATGAAAAAACATATGATTTGAAAATTACAAGAAAATTATATATATATACCATGCTCCTCCCTGGGCTGCCACCTTACCGTGGTGAAGGGGTTTGAGTGTCCCAATGATCCTAGGAGCTATGCTGTCAGGGGCTTCATGCCCCTAGTAGGGTCACCCAAGGCAGACAGGTCCCAGGTGAGGGACCAGACAAAGTGCAGCCCAAAGACCCCAATGATGAGTACAATAAATGGACTGAATATTCCCTCGCCCAGACGCGGGTCACTGGGGCCCCACTATGGAGCCAGGCCCGGAGGTGGGTGCCTGGTGGCCGAGATTTTACCCATGGAGCCCGGCCGGGCACAGCCCGAAGAGGAGACGTGGGTCCCCCTTCCCATGGGCTCACCACCTGTGGGAGGGGCCAAAGGGGTCGGGTGCAATGTGGGATGGGTGGTGGCCGAGGGCGGGGACCCTGGCGGTCTGATCCTCGGCTACAGAAGCTGGCCATTGGGACATGGAATGTCACCTCTCTGGTGGGGAAGGAGCCTGAGCTAGTGTGTGAGGTTGAGAGGTTCCGGCTAGAAATAGTCGGACTCACCTCAACGCATGGCTCTGGCTCTGGAACCAGTTTCCTTGAGAGGGGTTGGACACTCTTCCACTCTGGAGTTGCCCCTGGTGAGAGGCGCCGAGCAGGAGTGGGCATACTTGTTGCCCCCCATCTTGGTGCCTGTACGTTGGGGTTCACCCCGGTGAACGAGAGGGTAGCCTCCCTTCGCCTACGTGTGGGGGGACGGGCTCTGACTGTTGTTTGTGCCTATGCGCCAAACGGCAGCTCAGATTACCCACCCTTTTTGGAGTCCTTGGAGGGGGTATTGGAGAGTGCGCCTCCTGGGGACTCCCTTGTTCTACTGGGGGACTTCAACGCTCACGTGGGCAATGACAGTGAGACCTGGAGGGGTGTGGTTGGGAGGAACGGCCCCCCTGATCTGAACCCGAGTGGTGTTCTGTTATTGGACTTCTGTGCTCGTCATGGATTGTCCATAACGAACACCATGTTCAAGCATAAGGGTGTCCATATGTGCTCTTGGCACCAGGACACCCTAGGTCGCAGTTCGATGATCGACTTTGTTGTTGTCTCATCTGATCTGCGGCCACATGTCTTGGACACTCGGGTGAAGAGAGGGGCGGAGCTGTCAACTGACCACTACCTGGTGGTGAGTTGGCTCCGATGGTAGAGGAGGATGCCGGTCAGACCTGGCAGACCCAAACGTATTGTGAGGGTCTGCTGAGAACGTCTGGCAGAGTCTTCCGTAAGACGGAGCTTTAACTCCCACCTCTGGGAGAGCTTTGAACACGTTTCGAGGGAGTCGGGGGACATTGAGTCCGAGTGGGCCATGTTCCACGCCTCTATTGTTGAGGCAGCTTATCGGAGCTGTGGTTGCAAGGTTGTTGGTGCCTGTCGTGGTGGCAACCCTCGAACCCGGTGGTGGACACCGGCGGTGAGGGATGCTGTCAGGCTGAAGAAGGAGTCCTATTGGGCCTTTTTGGCCTGTGGGACCCCGGAAGCAGCTGATAGGTACCGGCAGTCCAAGCGGCATGCGGCTCGGGTGGTTGCTGAGGCAAAAACTCGGGCGTGGGAGGAGTTCGGAGAGGCCATGGAGAATGACTTCCGTACGGCTTCGAGGCGATTCTGGTCCACCATCCGGCGTCTCAGGGGGGGAAAGCGGTACGCGACCAACACCATTTATGGTGGGGATGGCGTGCTGTTGACCTCAACTCGGGATGTTGTGAGTCGGTGGGCGGAATACTTCGAAGACCTCCTCAATCCTACTGGCACGTCTTCCACTGAGGAAGCAGAGCCTGGGGACTTTGGGTCGGGCTCTCCAATCTCTGGTGCTGAGGTCACTGAGGTGGTTAAAAAGCTCCGTGGTGACAGGGCTCCAGGGGTGGATGAGATTCGCCCGTTGTTCCATAGGGCTCTGGATGTTGTGGGGTTGTGTTGGCTTACACAACTCTGCAATATCGGGTGGACATCTGGGGCAGTTCCCTTGGATTGACAGACTAGTGTGGTGGTTCCCCTATTCAAAAAGGGGGACCTTAGGGTGTGTTCCAACTATAGGGGGTCCACACTCTTATGCCTCCCTGGTAAGGTCTATTCAGGGGTTCTGGAGAGGAGGGTTCGTCGGATAGTCGAACCTCGGATTCAGGAGGAGCAGTGTGGTTTTCGTCCTGGTCGTGGAACACTGGACCAGCTCTACACCCTCAGCAGGGTCCTGGAGGGTGCGTGGGAGTTTGCCCAACCAGTTTACATGTGCTTTGTGGACTTGGAGAAGGCATTCGACCGCGTCCCTCGGGGGTTCTGTGGGGGGTACTCCGGGAGTATGGGGTACCAGGCCCTTTGATATGGGCTGTTAGGTCCCTGTACGACCGGTGTCAGAGCTTGGTCCGCATTGCCGGCAGTAAGTCAGGCTCGTTTCCAGTGAGAGTTGGACTCCGCCAAGGTTGCCCTTTGTCACCGATTCTGTTCATAACTTTTATGGACAGAATTTCTAGGCGCAGCCAAGGTGTTGAGAGGATCCGTTTTGGTGGCCTTAGAATCGCTTCTCTGTTTTTTGCAGATGATGTGGTCCTATTGGCTTCATCAGGTCGTGATCTACAGCTTTCGCTGGAGCGGTTTGCAGCCGAGTGTGATGCGGCCGGGATGAGGATCAGTTCCTCCAAATCCGAGGCCATGGTCTTGAGCCGGAAAAGGGTAGCGTGCCCTCTCCAGGTCGGGGAGGAGGTCCTGCCCCAAGTGGAGGAGTTTAAGTATCTCGGGGTCTTGTTCACGAATGAGGGAAAACTGGAGCGTGAGATCGATAGGCGGATAGGTGCAGCATCCGCAGTGAAGCGGGCGCTGTACCGGTCTGTCGTGGTGAAGAGAGAGCTGAGTCAAAAGGCAAAGCTCTCAATTTACCGATCGATCTACGTTCCCACCCTCATCTATGTGTAAAGGATCTTTGGTGTGTCAGTATTAAACTGACACATTTCACCTCAATTAATTACTTATTCAGATTGAATAGTAATTCATTGGTTATCTCTTTTTCAGGTTTACCAAATGTTTCTGTGATCATTTATGATGGACAATAAACCAGAAGCCATGAAGTGACAATGAAATGTTGATTTTAGTCGGTATGCCCAAGACACTACCTTTTATTTAAAATAAATCAACTAAAATTAACACCAATGTACACTTGATTGATTGATTTCAATTTCTTACACATTAAACGCATCGCACATTTAATTGTAACACAACAGACATCAGTAAAGATGACAATAATACTTTTTATCTGTAGGCTCTAGCTTATTGTAGTTACCAGCTTAAAATGATATGGGAAAGGAGGAAATAGTAGAAATAGGGAGAGGCTTAAGAGGAAGTTATCTATTTTGAGTTTAAACCAGAAACTGACACTTTTTTCCTTTTATAGATGGCCTCCCTACTCACCTTACAGCCATCCTCTCACACCGATATGATTTTTTATTTTTTATTTTTTTAATAGAGAGAAAGGAAAGATAGAATGTAAGACAACAAAACACAACAATTATCCACAAAAAGAGCACAAGGCTTACACATCTAACCTTTGTCCGTAATCCTGCAAAGCACATGATAGAACACAGCAACGAAACATACAGGCATAAAGACTAATAATATTCATGACCTTGCAGTAGATTTCCATAAAAAAACATACCCATACCTACAAATATATATACAGTATACATACATATACATTCATATCACATATCCATCTACATATCTGCATATAATATTTACATATACATCCCTGCATCCATTTGTGTGTGGCTGTGAGTATGCATAAGTGAATAAGGTTCTGGTTCCTTCAATAGAACATTCAGCAGCGAGCGTGAAGAATCAGAGATTCGTCCTCCCAAGGCCCGAGGCAGACGACGGGGCGATCAAAGCCCAAGACCCCAAGAAGGACCCCGAGCCCAGAGTCCCCAGGGCCACCCGAACAGGACGAGCCACTCACCCACTCCCCAGATCTGACCAAGGGGGAGAGCCGGACGAGCTCTACCAGCGACTACACACAAGCCGTTTTCGCACTGCACGGCCCTCCCCGGCTCTCCCCGGCTCCACCCTGCTTCTAACCCGGGTTCGGCGTGTTCGCATTTTCCTTTTCCGCCCGGGATCCGTCCTCGTTTTGGAACCATCTCCACCGTGGTTCTTATCGGGCCGAGCCCCACGGACCCAGTTTGACGTCATGTACTGCTCACATTTGATTCGTTGTTTGCAGCAGGGGCGGGACTCATTCAAACAACAACCTCAGCGCGAGCTGATTTCATTAATATTTAACTACAGAAACCCCTAAAATAATTGTTAGCTGAATTAGTGTTTCTGAGTTAAATTTTTGTTAATGACTGATTACAATTCAGCTTATGTTAGGACGTAAATAACACGAAGCGCGCACCCATAGCCTACAGAGCATTTCCGCCTTTCAGCGCGAATGCTGAAGTTCTATAAAATATAACTAATATTCTCTAACTCTTGCGCGTAGCCAGGGTTTTAAAATATAACTGATAATCTCTAAATCCTGCGCGCGCCAGAATTTTACAAGCGGTAAATCCTTCATAGGAAAGGTTGACTCCAAACAAACTAATAAGCCGCCATGGCTGAATGGAATAAGCTCTTGGCTTTAAGCTCATATTTTATCTTGACCCGTAGGCCACGAGTTCGAATCTCAGCTGGGTCAAGTTTTTTTACGTTTGTCTTTTATTGGAGAAAATAAAAAGAAGTAGTTTGTGTTAAACTAAACAACAAAATTGTAATCAGTCATTTACAAAAATTTAACTCAGAAACACTAATATATATATTCAGCTAACAAACATTTTTTAGCGGCGTGTCCGCTCTTAAACACTGTAAGCGCGCACACAAGAACACTCCACCCACGTCAAGTGAACACTCCACCCACGTCAAGTGAACACCCCACCCACTTCAAGGCTTGCTCTCCACATAATGCGTAATGAACGGCGGCGGGCCAGGGCTGGCTCTGGGCTAACCAGAGATGAGCCGGACTGGGGAGGGCCATGCAATGCGAAAATGGCTACAATGACCCCCGGGGGGCCAACAGCGACAAACTCGCAGGCTGTGTCTCAATTCAGGGGCTGCGTCCTCATGAGGACCCAGCCTAGCTGGGCCGAGTAGGCCACGCACTCACAAGACCGGGTGGGCTGAGCGAAACTGCTGAAATGGGACGGTCTAGCCTTCAGGTTTGCCGGCATTGAAGTGGGTGGGGCGTTCTCTTGAAGTGGGTGGGAAGTTCTTGTGTGCCGCTTGGTGTGTGTGGAAAGAGAAGGGACGCCGCTAAAATATATTATTTATCTGAATACATGTATATATATTAGTATTTCTGAGCTTACTGTTTGTTAAGAACTGATTACAAATCAGCTTATAAGGGGCGATCTGTTAAAACCCAGAGTGGACCTACAAAATGCAAGCTGTCGAGTAGCTCAACTGGTTAATCAACCTGCGATTGGTGCAGAGATACTTTTCTCGAAGCTGGTTCGAATCTCACTCGGTACGGTTAAAACTTATTTTACGTTTGTCTTTTATTGGATAAAAAAATGAGGACTGAGATTAAAAGGAAGGAGTTTGTGAAACTCCTTCTTTTTTTTTATCCAATAAAAGACAAACGTAAAATAAGTTTTAACCGTACCGAGTGAGATTCGAACCAGCTTCGAGAAAAGTATCTCTGCGCCAACCGCAGGTTGTTTAACCAGTTGAGCTACTCGACAGCTTGCTTCTCACTGGTCCACTCTGGGTTTTAAAAGATTGCCCCTCAGAAAATCCTTGCTACGCACGTGTAAAATAATCTGATTTGTAATCAGTTCTTCAAAAACAGTAAACTCAGAAACACTAATATACTGTATATTCAGCTAACACAATTTTTTTTGTCGTTTCTGAAGTTAAATTTTAATGAGATATATTCGAGCTGAGGTTGTTTGAGATGACTAAATAAAGGTTCAATGAATATTCGCGCTGAGGTTGTTGTTAAAACGAGCTGATGACTCAACAACACACAGCAGCCCGACTCTGCACGCAGAAAGTCCCACCCCCCCGCGAAATCTCTGCTGGCGCTATGAATTCTGGGATAGCCTCCGTCTGGAAGGATTCACGAATGCATCCTTCGATTTCGGCAGGAAGTAGGCCGCATTCCTCGGCCGCATGAGGAGGAGTCTTCGAATTGGGACAGTCCTCCGCGCGGGGCAATGACGTATGCGGCCGACAAATGCGCACTCATGAGGATGCAGCCCCTGAATTGAGACACAGCCACAGGCCCCCGCCGGAGCCCGCTGCAAGAGCCCGTTGCACTGACGTAGCCCCAGGCCCAGACACCAAGTCCCGAGCACCAGGGACGCCCACCCCTCAGGCCCAGACCCGATAGGACCAGAGGACCCGAGCCCCACCATACAAAAACCAGCTAGACTCCATCGCACATTCCAGTAAACATCAGCAACTCTGTACCTGTTAGACGTCCCGTCTCGGTTGGTAGAGTTCAGAAGCAGTCTGCACTTCACAGGTCGTGGGCCCGTGAAGTCCGGTTGTACCTCGGCGTGTTTATGGATTCTACGTGTCGTGACGCCTGCTTTCTCTGTCAGAGACAGTGACACGTCCTGATTAGTTTCAAAATAAAGCGTTCCTCAAGAAAGTTCATTCAGAACTAGGGGGCTTTTGCTCTGTGAACTTAATGGAGGCATCCATAAGTCCCAGCTGATAAGCCAGTCTTTGACTCGTGACTGCAGCCTACCCAGCTAAAAGAGACAGAGAGCTGTCAGGTCTCGCTGTCATTCCAACTCTGAAACGTTCACGGAAGCAAACGCTTTTATTAAAGTGTTGAGATCTGAAAATTCAGTCTTCTGATTGGTCAGATCAGGAGAAGGGAGTGCAGAGTGAAAGATTAGAAATTCAAGGTAACAGGGAATCTGTTTTTGAAAATAAAGAGGACTGTTTTAGGAAAAGTGTCTGAAAGTGAAGACATACAGACGGTAGTTAGAGATTTAGCTGTTTCTCGTTTTAAAACAAAACTGAACAAGTCAGTTTGACATATTATTCAACTCTGACACCATTAGACACCTTCATTTGAAGAAGTGACACAGTAATGCTTCAAATTAAAGAATAACACAGCATATAACATATGTGATCATAAAAAATATTGTAAAGTACAACACTGCTCATGAATAACACAGGTGAATGCTTTATTATATTTGTATTAGAACAAAGTCAAAGAATATAAATAGTCTCTTTGTGAATGAATATATTGTTTGATTCAAACTAAAAAATACTAAATGTCTGTTTACTGAGAGGTCAGTAAAGGTTATCATAGGAACAGTTAAAAAAAGATGAAGGTGTAATCTCGCATCATAGTGGACCCCGTCATGTCCACTACAGCTCGTCATGAGCTTTGAGTTGTGACCGAAAGAACGAGATCTCGGATACAAGCGGCTGAAATGAGTTTTCTCCGTAGGGTGTCTGGACTCTCCCTTAGAGATAGGGTGAGAAGCTCAGTCATCCGGGAGGGACTCAGAGTAGAGCCGTTGCTTCTCCACATCGAGAGGAGCCAGTTGAGGTGGCTCGGACATCTGGTTAGGATGCCTCCTGGACGCCTCCCTGGTGAGGTGTTCCGGGCATGTCCCACTGGGAGGAGGCCCAGAGGAAGACCCAGGACACGCTGGAGGGACTATGTTTCACAGCTGGCTTGGGAACGCCTTGGGATTCCTCTGGAGGAGCTGTTCCATGTGGCTGGGGAGAGGGAAGTCTGGGCCTCCCTACTTAGGCTGCTACCCCCGCGACCCGACCCCGGATAAGCGGAAGACAATGGCTGGATGGATAGATGGATTAATTTAATCCTCTTACTTTCCATGATTAAACATGAGGACCATTTAAAAATAATTTCTTGGGGGTGTGTGGGGGGGGGGGCATTTTGACCCAAGGAAAACAGGAGGGTTAACATTTTGTGGCACAATCTTTTGAGTTGACTCCAGCGTGTTGGAAGGAAGGCTCTGACCGACAGATGTACCTTGTGTTCAGGAGAAGCGGTGTTGGTTTCATATGGGTTGAGGAACAGTGATCCAAATCTTCACCCTTATGGAGTGTCTAAGGGGTCATGGGAGTTTGCCTCTCCAGTCTACCTGTGTTTTGTGGACCTGGAGAAGGCTTAAGACCCCACTTTCCAGGCATTCTGTGGAGAATGCTGTGAGAGTATCAGGATTGGTTTTAAGGACTATCTGGTCCCTGGATAACCAAAGCAGGAGTTGTGTCCACATTATTGGCACAAAGTCGAGCTCATACTTGGAGAAGGTTGAACTCTGCCAGGACTGTTCCTTGACTCTGATCCTGTTTTTGGTGTTCATGCACAAGGTCTTAAGGTGCACTTGTAGAGAGGAGATCATCTGGTTTGGTAACCTTGGGGTCTCATCTCTGCTTTATTCAGATGATCTAGTTCCATTGGCGTCTTCAGGCCAAGACTTTAGCCTGCACTGGGGAGGTTTGCATTCAAGTGTAAAGAGGCTAGGGTGAGAATCAGTTCCTCTAAATCTGAGGCCATGATTCTCAAATGGAAGCAGGTGGAATGCCCCCTTTAGGTCGAGGCAGGAGAATCTTTGCCTCAGGGAGTCAGGGATTATATATCTTCTCTGGCCTGGGAACACCTTGGGATCCCTCTGAAGGAACTGGAAAATTTTGCTGGGGAGAGGAATGTCTGGGTTTCTCTCCTGGACCTAGTACTTCTGTGACACATTTAAGTCGTAGAAAAGGAAGCTTGCCATACAACATGAAGAATAAATATAGAGTGCATGATTTCTGGCAGTATGGGTTCCAAAGTTCTTTGAAGTTCAGGCCTACAGCATATCAGCATTGTGTCATCCCATTTATTCCAGATAAATATTAATTTGCCTCATTTGCAAAAACTATTTCTGGACAAAATGTCAACAACATTTAAGTGGATTCAACTCCAAAACGTGCTTGTTGACGGACATCATATTTTACTGTCTCTCAGGGAAAGGCAGCAGATCTTTCTGACCTGAATCTGAAGGTAAGGTGTCTCTCCTCTTCATCACTGAGTAAAATACTGACCACATTTTCATCAAGGTGTCTGTTGTCTTTAGGACGTCTGCTCAGACTGCCCTGCAGGTCCACCTGGACCACCTGGACTCCCAGGAGTCCCTGGAGATAAAGGACAAAATGGACCTCCTGGAAAAAATGGAGAAGATGGCTATCAAGTAAGACAAAGTCAACACCTCTGTATTTTAAACTGCTCTCCTTTTGTGATATGAAGTTTTGTGGTAATCCTGTCTTTAAGAAAGGTGTATAAAGTGTGTGTTCACTTTACAGTATAATGAATGAGGTTTGAGTTTTGTTTCCATCAGTCACAGCTTTTGTGGCAGATGGTGAGGTTCTGTCTGCATCATTAGCTGGATCTCTTTCAGTGGCAGCAGACAATTATTAGGACTGGCTGATAATGCTCAGAACTGTCTGCCCAGGCAGAAAATGATTGTTTGCTGCAACATTACAGGGCCCGCCTGGACCAACCGGACCTGCAGGGTCCCCTGGAACCGATGGAACTAAAGTACATTTACACCTTAATTAGTTAGATTAATTAGTTCTCTCTGCCAATCTCCTTTTCTTTGTAAGTTTTATATTTTAAAATTATATAGCTATGTCATTTGTAATCCCCTTTTTGTTAAGCATTGATTTTTTTCCCCTTTAGAAATGATACATGCTTTCTTTAATCTTTTCTCCTCTGTCACCACAGGGTGTAAAAGGGGATCAAGGACCTCCTGGAAACCCCGGAGAGAAAGGAGACAAGGTAGATTTATCTTTAATGGGTCCTTGTTTCCTCTTTGCTCTCCCTGTATTGTGCCTGCTGTATTATAATCACTGCTACGTGTTTTCCAGGGTCACCAAGGACCGCCTGGTCGTCAGGGTCCTCCTGGATTAATGGGCGCGCCTGTATGTAGCAGTTTGAGTTGAACAATATCTTGACTAAAAATACAATTCAGAGGGTCCAAGTATTTAATCTCTTTGTTTGGTCCCAGATTCAGGTTTTCTGGTTCTGTTGTTCTTCACTGACACTGCTTCTTTCCTCTTCAGGGTAATGATGGACAACCAGGTCCTGTTGGCCCCCCAGGGCCCACTGGAGAAAAGGTCAGACTGCAATAAGTGTGTTTTCCCCTTAGAAAACTTATTACCCAAAAGTCATTATTTTCTAAACCACTCCTTCCAGCATGTAGGTCAGTGAGTGTGTGCTGTAATAGCAGCTATTAATCATTTATTTGCTTTGGTCATCATGGTCAGTTTTCTCATATTATTTCTCTCTGCAGGGAAAAGAGGGACTTAAAGGAATCCAAGGACCACCAGGGCTTCCTGGCTTGATAGTAAGAACAAGTTGTGATAAGTAACAATATCTGTAAACATTTTTAAATTATTTTTTGCAGTTGCTAAATAATCATATTACTGTCTGTGCAGGGTCAACCTGGAAAAATGGGCAAAGATGGCAGACCAGGAGAAGCAGGAGAACCTGTAAGTAAACAGAGATGATCCAAAGAACATCTGGTTTAAGGATCTGTGAGACACAATCTGCCTTTCTTGTCCCCCAGTAGCCGTGTTTCCATCAAGGTTTCTAGCTGCGCCTTTTGAAGTATCGTAGCAGAAAAGCTTAATGGAAACGGCAAAATCCGAATTTACTTCCTCAACTTCGCCAAAAAGTTTATACGCTCGCTTGAGGTGGTTTTTGGGATCTTCGAAAATGAGCAGATGCGCAAAACGACAGATGGAAACAGATTTTCCGACTCAGTTCTGCCGTAGCGAACATTCACGTCACGTGACGTTCAGCTGTTTCCGCTCCGGACAACATGTAACATCGCTAAAACTAGTTGGCATGACAGAATAAATACAACTTGCCCGATAGCAACACGTACCTGAAATATTCTCTCCATTTTGACGAGATGTGTGGCCGGGTTCTGTTTTCAACCGCTACTTCCTGTTTACTGTAGACATGCGCAGTGCTGACGTCTGACGTAATGACGCTGACGTCTGACGTAATGACGCTGTGCGTGGCTTGGTAGATGCGCTACAAGCCAGTAGATGGAAACACTTCTGCTTCGCATTAATTTGTATTTACATATTTGCGAGATTTCAAAAATTAGCTCAAAATTCGAAATGAAAATGGATGGAAACACGGTTATTGACGAGCAAAGTGAGGGAATTGAAAATACTCTGTCCATCCATGCATGTTGTGAGCATGATAACTAGTAAAATAAGTGCAATACCAACTCCCATTTTGATGTGTGGCTGCATTTGGGCATAAGAAAAGTTCCTTTCGATTGATCCTTTGGATTGTCATAAAAATCCAAGATGGCTGTCTTCATGGATGCCAGTGTGTTGTGAAAATGGTAACTAAAAATATGTGAGGTGCCAACTTCCATTTTTGGTGTGTATCTGCATCTAGGTTTTAAAAAGTTAACTATTGAAAAATAGGTTGCCACTTTAAAATCCAAGATGGTCACTGCCAGGTATGTATGTAAACTGATTACCCCTACTATTTGAGGAATCTATGCCATCCATTCATCCATTATCTTGCTCGCTTCTTCCTTTTTGGGTTGCAGGGGTCACTGGTGCTCATGTCCAGCCATCACTGTGTGAGACCAGGTACACCCTGGACAGGTCTCCAGTCCATCACAGAGACACATAGAGACAAACAAGACAAACATTCCCTCTCTCACTCATACCTAGATACAATTTAGAGTTACCAATCAGTCTAACATGCATGTTTTTGGTCTGCGGGAGGAAACCGGAGTACCCGAAGAAAACCCACATGGCATGGACAGAACATGTAAACTCCACCCAGAAAGGTCCTCAGCTGGGATTTGATCCATCAACCTTCTCGCTGAGAAGCAACAGGTCTACCAACTATGCCATCATATCGCCCAGAAATCTATGCGTTCAGTTTTTTTATTGCCTAAAAGTATAATTTCCTCAACTGATTGGTGTGGCCTTTGGGGTGGCTGAAGATTAATCCATGGTAGCCAAGGACACCATTGGTGACCCCCTGACTCCACCATTTTACCTGGTGGTAGATACAATTGCTCCCCACTTTTCCAGTGTCCATCACTCTGTGCTGCCTTGAAAAGGGAGAAAAAACACCTCTATTCTTCTACATAGTTTAACTCCTATACAGTACAGACAAATATCTTGGACCGAAAATATTAAGGTTTACTTGCATTCACTGTTCAATTCCTGTCCAGAAAAAACACTCAGCTAAAAAACTACAAAACATTCACTAGTCAAATTCTTCAGTGATGGGGACATTTGTATCATCTAGTGGGCCTTCCTGGTTTGTACTCCCTATTGTGTCTCATTTACCCAACATCACCTTTGTCTCGTCCCAGCTGTTTGTAATCACGCCCTGTCTTATCTGTGCATATAAGTCTGTCTGTTAGTCTTGTTAGTTGTTGCGTTGTCGTTGGGTCTGCATTGTCTTGTCCTGATCTGACGTATTCCAGTCCTGACCTGCGTTGTATTCCCAGTTTTGTAAGTGTGCTACCTCATCAGCTATTTAATTTATTATCATTAAAAATATTTATTTTTGTACATCCAGAGTCTGAGTCCCTACCTGCAACCATTAGGTTTGTTCCTACCTGTGAAACCCTGGCAGAACAACGCAATCAATAACAGAACATAGCGGGCAGGGTTCTTTTCAGAAGTACTCACCTGTCGGTAACGAGCCAAAGATGGGGGAGCCTGTAATTCAGTGTGGCGGGTTCAGAACCAAACCTATCGGAACACGAGGTCACCACTGCCCGGCAACTGAAGTCTTGTCTTCACCTCTCCTGGTCCTGGAGAAAGAAAGAAGGTCTGCCCTGGGAGGAACACTGGGAACACGAGCCAAGCCTTTCTTCATCCCCAGCGCCGCTTGGCTACTCAGGGTGGACGTTGGGGGAGGATGCATAGCTTGAGGATGAGCTCTGCTTCATTCCTGCCATCCCTTCCCACCATCACCGGGCAGCAGAAAACGAAACCGGAGATGATCCACGGGACCTTCGCCGCCGTCTCTGACAGTTACTGCTAATCCAACTCAGGCTGGCGAGGCTGAGTTTCCGGGACCTTGTTCCGATGCTGTTGAGAGTGCTGATCCGGACGCCTCACCTCCTAGGATCCCAGTGAGGGTGGAATCCAGCACCTCACTTCCGCACAGAGCTCCCATGACACTCAGCCCTGTCACCCCACACTCCTTCCCTCGTTCGTCTAAAGACCGGCTGAAAGGGGACAGCCCATAAAACAGTCAGCACGACAAACCCACACTACTCCAGCAGAGGTCACCTCAGGAAGTTCTTCAGGGGTGGTAGGTGTCTCTGACATCAACCACATAAATTCCAATCTTCAAAAACTGTTTTCTTCAGCTAAAAGTAACCCGGACTGTTCAAACCTATTTCTCACATTAGCTGAAAAACTGTTATTGTTTGTACCAGGTCTCGCATCCATTCCCTCATACTATCAGATCTTGATTGAAATCAGGTCTATCAGACAACCAGTCTCAGTCCCAGAACCAGCCTCGGTCCCAGAACCAGCCTCAATACCAGTCCTTGTCTCAGAACCAGTCTCAGGTCCAGAACCTGTCCTTGTCTCTGTCTCAGAACCAGTCCCTGTCTCTGTTCCAGAACCAGTCCCTGTCTCTGTCTCAGACTCTGCCTCAGTCCCAGAACCTGACTCGGCCTTAGTCCCAGAATTTGACTCGGCCCCAGTCCCAAAGCCTGACTCGGCTTCAGTCCCAAAGCCTGACTCTGCCCCAGTCCCAGAGCCTGACTTGGCCCCATTCCAAGAGCCCGACTCGGCTCCAGTCCAAGAGCCCGACTCGGCCCTAGTCCAAGAGCCCGACTCGGCCCTAGTCCAAGAGCCTCACCTGGCCCCAGTCCTAGAGCATGATTCTGATCCTCAGCCCTACACAATCTTCCTGAGTACTGGTCCTGATACCCCGCTTCTGAGCATTGATGTAGGAGTTGGATCAGAAGCCCCGCCATCTCCTCGTGTATGTGGGAACTGGCCCTGATGCCCCACCTCTGTGTGTCTCCGTGGAGGTTAGACCAGAGTTCTCACCACCTTTAGGTGTATCAGTGGGGTCCAGACTGACTCCGCTCCTACTTGCTTTGGTGTGGAGGTACACAGACTGACTCCGCTCCTGCCTGTTCTGCCATGGGGGTCCAGACTGACTCCGCTCCTGCATGCTCTGCCATGGGTGGCCAAGCAGGAGAGGACTCCTGCTTGGCCAGCTTTCAGGGTACAGATGGACTTCTTTCCACCACCTTGGTCTAGAGTTCCACATCTCCTCAAAATCCTGCCACCGAAGATCTAGCTGCAGAAGAACCTGCCTCTGCCACCATGCCTGTGAAGCAAACACGAGGGAGACCATATATTGTGTCTTTAAACACATATAGTGCCACCCAGATGTAACTAAAGGATTTTAACAGGGGTCAGTATTAAGCTGACCTCTTTATCCTTAATTAATTTACTTATTCAGATTGAATAGTAATTTCACGGATTCTTTTCTTTTTCAGTTTACCCAATATTTCTGTGATCTTTATGATGGATAAATAAATAAAGCCATTAAGTGACAGAGACGTTAACTTAGTTGGTATGCCAAAGACACTACCATTTATTTAAAATAAATCAACTAAATTAACACCATTACACTTGATTGACATGATTTCACTTTCTTGCAATTTAACACGTCAGCACATTTAAATTGTAACACAACAGACATAAATACAGGATGTTAACATATTAGTCTGTGGCTCTTTGACTTAATTAGTTTCCAGCTTAGAATTGAGGGAAAAGGAAATTGTCTTGAGCATGTTACCAAAAGTGACACTTCCTATCCGACTTCTGCTAAAATCCAGGTACGTTTGTAAACAGCTCTTTACCTTCGACGACGAGTCTGATAAAGAAATGACACCAGCCTTTCAGATGCACAGAGTCCTTCAGGCCCAGCACGTCCAAACTGGTTCTAGTTTACGTTTTCAACGTCTCCTGGGTTCCGCGTTGGTCATCAGAAAATGCGTCAGCTCCTGGCCTCTGACTTCAAGATAAACTTATTCCAGGAAGGAATAAACAAAGTTTTGAGCTTACGCTCGTTCAAAGTGGACTCATAACAGCCTGTTATTAGTCCTTAGCTGGACGACATGCCCTTAGCGTGTGGCTAAACGTCCATCCAGCTCTTCGGGAGAATTCATATCTCTTTGAAGTTCCCAGTAGACTCTGAAGCGTTCATGCAAAAAAATGCTTTTACTCAAAAATGTTGAGATTAGAACACACTTTCCTCATTGGTCCGTGGGCCAAGAGGAGTGTGAAAACGTGAAGTGGAAACTCAAGGTTGACAGCAAGTCTGCTTAGATAACAAAGAGGAATGTTTTGGAAAAGTGTCTGAAAGAGAGGAGACATCTCGACGCTAACGAGAATTTTAGCTGAACTCAACAAAAACAACTCCTGAGCAAGTCAATCTGACACCTCATTCAACTTTGTCATAGATATTTTGAGTAGACACTTTCATTTGGTCAAGTAACACAGTAATACTCCATATTAAAAGAATAACAGCATATAACATATATCATGAAAATGACAAAAGTTATTCTTTTGATTACATTAGAATAAAATCAAAGATAGAAATAGTCTCTTTTGGTGACTATATTCTCAGATTACAACTAATGGAATAATTTGTGGTAAATGTCTTGCTTTACTGAGAGGTCAGTAAAGGTCATCTCTGGAACAGTTCAAAAATACACAGGTGTATCAAAGTGGACACGGTCATGCCCACTACACCTGTGTCATCTCCAGATCCTGCCACTGAAGATCCTACCGCTGAAGATCTAGCTGCAGAGGATCTGGCCGCAGAAGATTCTGCCTCTGTCACCTCACCTGCTTCATCCCCAGAGGGTCCCCTGTGCTCGAGGTCTCCACGCTGTTCGAGGTCTCCATGTTGGTTGAGGTCTCCATGCTGTTCGAGTTCTCTATGCTGTTTGAGGTCTCCATACTGTTAGAGTTCTTCTCGCCGTTCCAGGTCTCCACGGCTGGCTCATCTTGGGTCCACACCTCACCTTGGTTCCACTCCTTATCCTGGTCCGCCCCTTGGATGTCTTCACTCCTAGCTCACTTGTTGAAGTCTTCACTACTGGCTCACCTGCTGAGGTCTTTGCTCCTGGCTCGCCTGATGAGGTCTTCACTCCTGGTCCACCTGCCGTAGTCCTCACTCCTGGATCCATGCCTCGCCTTGGCTCCACGTCCCGTCCAGGCTCCACGTCCCATCTAGTCTGGTCGTCCAGTCTGCTCCGATGCCATAGACGACTCTCCGGCTGCTCGCCTGGTTTGCTATGGAATGAAGGACGGCTCTCCAGCTGTCCACCTGATCAACCGCGGCGTAAAGGATAGCTCTCCGGCTGCCCGCCTGGTCTGCACTAGCGTTATGGACAGCTCTCCGGCCACCCACCTGGTCTGCTCCTGCGCTATGGACAACTCTCCGGCTGCCCGTCTGGTCTGCCCCTGCATTAAGGACGGTCCCCCAGTCGTCTAGCCTGATCTGTTTCTGCCTGGGGAACGGCCTGTTGGATGACTCCTAGCTGCCTGCCAGATGGCCCTCGGCCTGTTGGAAGGTCTCCCAGCCGACTATCTGACCTGCTCTTGCCTGATGAATGGCCTCCTGGCTGCCAGCCTGTTCTTTCTTGTTGAACGGCTTGTTGAACGGCCTGTTGAACGACCTCCCGGCCACCCGCCTGACCAACCAAGGCCTGTTGGAAGATCTCTCGGTCTTCCGGCTACCCGACAGACTTGTTCCTGACTGATGGATGGACTCCCGACCGCACAACTGACTTGGTCCGGCCTGATGGTCAGCCTCCTGGCCATCCACCTGACCCGTTCTGACCTGATGGACACCCTCCCGGCCACCCGCCGGAACAATGACCCTGCTTGGTATGGTCTCTTGACCACCCAGACTGTTTTGTGTTCCCTGTTTGTGTTTGGTTTAGCTCCCACATTTTGGTTTTTGTCAGTTTGTTTTTGTCCTCATGTTTTACACGGGTCCCCCATCCTTGCAGTTCCTCTCTCCGCTCATCCAAGTCCTTTGGGGGTGGGGGGCTTTTTGGAGGATGCCAGGGGGCGTCCTTGAGGGGGGTACTGTAAGGATGGCACCATCTAGTGGGCCTTACTGGTCTGTACTCCCTATTGTGTCTCATTTACCCAATTAACGTCACCTTTGTACGTGCCAGCTGTTTGTAATCACGTCCTGTCTTGTCTGTGTATACAAGTCTATTTGTTAGTCTTGTTAGTTGTCGTTGGGTCGTTGATGGGTCTACCTTGTCTTGTCCTGATCTGATGTATTCCAGTCCTGACCTGAGTTGTATTCCCAGTTTTGTAAGTGTACTGCCTTGTCAGCTATTTAATTTATTATCATTAAAAGTATATATTTTTGTACATCCTGAGTCTGAGGCCCTGTCTGCAACCATTAGGTTTGTTCTTGCCTGTGAAACCCTGAAAACATTGGCATACCATCAGTCTATATTTGATTTGTTAATATGCACTGACGTTATGCACAACTTTACCCATCTCTGTTGTTTTGTAGGGCAAGCAAGGTGAACCTGGACCTCCAGGGAACCCTGGACTCAGGGGCCCCCAAGTAAGTCAGAACCAGTAATTAGATATGATAGAAAAAGTTTCCACCACACCAACAACAGCTAACTTGTTGCTTCATCTTCCATCACAGGGTTTTAAAGGCCACAGAGGTGAACCTGGGACTCTAGGAACTAAGGTGAGCTTTTTTTGTGTGTGTTGATATAATTAAAACTTGAAACAAATTCCACTTGTAATAACATGCATTTTTTTATTAGTATTTTAACAGATATAGACTGTTGTTTAAATTTGTATTCTTCTCTATCTTTGTAAGTTATTGGCACATTTTGATCTGATGTATTTTGCAGTGATTTACTTTGTACAACGAATGCAATGTAATGCCATGTTTTAACCTAAACATAACTCTGGATTTCAGGGGATATTTAATTTAATCAATTTTATACTGACAAGATTGCCTTTTTGACAGCAAACATTTAGAATGCTGTTGCCTAAGTTTAAAACATTAACAAAGATTCCACCTAGCACAGTATGTGTGAAGGTGGACAGTGTTCTGCTCACATTTGATGTCAGAATCAGAATATCTTTATTGACATTGCACCAAGGTACAACGGGAATATGTACGCACAGTCATCCGAAAGCTGGACTAAGTGTACGAAGCTGAAGCTGGTTATCAGCACAGCCATCTCTTCCTTATCAGAAAGATAATCTCCCATATGAAAAGGGAGAATAACCATGATGGTAGATAGTGGTATTACAAAAAAGATCTTTCACATCTTGTATATTAGGATACGGTATGAGACATCAAAAAACTCTACAAGCAAGCACAGTTAAGACAAATTACATATGCATTTGAGGTCCAGACGGTAAGTCCATGAGCCTTTTTTCAGATCAGCCAGTATGTGTAAGTTACCAAACAGGAAGAGAGAGGAACTTCACTAGAACAGACTTGATTCACCTGTAGTCTTTGTGACACTTTGTTAGCACATACAGGTATAACTTATTATAGAATAAAAAATGCCAAACTTGCTTCTAAAGGTGTTTTATTTGTTCCTGGTTGTGAAAATCTGGACCACCATTTTACCCTTGCAAGTATATCTGAGGGACCTGTCTTAATCTGTTTTGTTGACTTGGAGAAGACTTACCACCATGTTCCAAGTGGTTTCTTGAAGGGGTATTTCGGAAGTAGGAAGTTATGGCCCTCCAAAGAGCCATTCAGTTCCTGTACAACTGAAGTAAGGGTTATGTTTGCTTTGCCCACGTGTTCAGTAAGTGTTTAAGTATTGAACTCTGACAAAGTTGCAGTTTGTTACAAAGTCTGTTCACATTTGGAGGCCGTGGCCCAGTGGTAGTGGCAGCCGACCCCCAATCGGAAGGTTGGAGGTTTGAATCCCGCTTCCCCCACATGTGTTGTTGTGTCCCTGGGCAAGACGCTTAACCCCGAGTTGCTCCCGGTAGGACTGGATGGCGCCTTGCATGGCAGGCTACCGCTACTGGTGTATGAATATGTGTATGAATGGGTGAATGGCTGGTACTGTAAAGTGCTTTGGGGTTCCTCACAGGGGGTCTGGAAAGCACTATATAAGTAAGCTCCATTTACCATTTACATTGTTAAAGTACAGAAGTTCAGGGTGGAGGATCTCAAGTTTGAAATGGGCTTTGGAGTACATTGTTACTTTTTAGAGATGATGTGCTCCTGTTGGTCTCATTGTACTGGAAGCTCCAACAGCAACTGGAGTGGTTTACAGACCAAGGTAAAGGAAGCTTGGATGAAGATCCCCTCCAAGTATAAGCCCAGTTTTTACCCCCAAAAGAGTGGCATGCAAATCTGGTTTTGGAAATAGTTATTGCCCCAAATTAAGTAGTGAAGCTATCTCTGGATCTTGTGTAGAGATGAAGCTAGAACAGAGCAAGAGATTGATTGGCAAATTGGGACAATGTCTGTAGGCTATATTGCATGTTAATGATTTGCTGTAGAGAGACCTGATTCAAAAATTAAAGCTCTCAAATCACCTTATGTCTATGTTCTAGTCTTCACCTCTAGTCATGAGCTATGGTTAATGTTGGAAAGAATGAGATTAGGAATAACTGAACCTCCACAGAGTGGACTCACTCTTAGGAATAGGATGAGGAATTTGGCTCTGAGTAGTGTCACTGTTCCTCTGCTTCAAAAGAAGTCAGTTGAAATATTTAGGCATTTATCCTAATGCATGCTCAATAATCCAGGTAGAAAAATCTAAAAAAGTTAAGTCTGGTCCTCTGGACATTCATGCATCCATCTTCTTCCGCTTATCCAGGGTCGGGTCGCGGGAGTAACAGCCTAAGTAGGGAGGCCCAGACTTCCCTCTCCCGAGCCACTTGGGCCACCTCCTCCAGGGCAATCCAAAGGCGCTCCCAGGCCAACCGAGAAACATAGTCCCTCCAACATGTCCTGGGTCTTCCTCTGGGTCTCCTCCTGGTGGGACATACCTGGAACACCTCACCAGGGAGACGCCCAGGAGGCATCCTAACCAGATGCCCAAGCCACCTTAACTGGCTCCATTCAATGTGGAGAAGCAACGTCTCTACTCTGAGTCCTTCCCGGATGACCGAGCTTCTCACCCCATCTCTAAGGGAGAGCCCAGACACCCTGCGGAGAAAACTAATTTCGGCCGCCTATATCCGTGATCTTGTTCTCTCCGTCACAACCCAAAGCTTATGCCCATAGATGAGGGTAGGAACGTAGATTGGTCAGTAAATTGAGAGCTTCGCCTTTTGACTCAGCTATCTCTTCACCACGACAGACCGGTACAACGCCTGCTTCACTGCTGACGCTGCACCTATCCGCCTATCAATCTCACGCTCATTTTTCCCTCATTCATGAGCAAGATCCCAAGATACTTAAACTCTTCCACTTGGGACAGGACCTCCTCCCCGACCCAGAGAGGGCACTCTACCCTTTTTCCGGCTCAAGACCATGGCCTCCGATTTGGAGGAACTGATCCTCATCCCAGCTGCTTCGCACTTGGCTGCAAACCTCTCCAGCAAAAGCTGTAGATCACGACCTGATGAAGCCAATAGGACCACATCATCTGCAAAAAACAGAGAGGCGATCCTAAGGCCACCAAAATGGATCCCTTCAACACCTTGGGTGCACCTAGAAATTCTGTCCATGAAAATTATGAACAGAATCAGTGACAAAGGGCAACCTTGGCAGAGTCCAACTCTCACTGGGAACAAGCCCGACACTGCCGACAATGCGGACCAAGCTTTGACACCGGTCGTGCAGGGACCTAACAGCCCGTATCAAAGGGCCTGGTACCCCATATTCCAGGAGTACCCCCACATGATTCTGTGAGGGATGCGGTCGAACGCCTTCTCCAAGTCTACAAAGCACATGTAGACTAGTTGGGTAAACTCCCACGTACCCTCCAGGACCCTGCTGAGGGTGTAGAGCTGGTCTAGTGTTCCACGACCAGGACGAAAACCGCACTGCTCCTCCTGAATCTGAGGTTTGACTATACGATGGACCTTCCCGCTGTAGTTGGAACACACTCTACGGTCCCCCTTTTTTGTATAGGGGGACCACCATCCCAGTCTGCAAATCCAGGGGAACTGGCCCCTATAATAATAATAATAATAATTTGTCACATTTGTCATCTGTGTATGTTCCCATACTTGACAGACGAAATTGCTCTTCTGCATTTAACCCAACCACCACCAGGTGGTGCTATGAGCAGCGTAGTCGCGCCTGGGGAGCTGGGAAAATAGATGTGCACTCATAGACACCCCAAGATGGTGTGCCGTGACCGAGGTTCGAACCTGGGTCCTTCGGATAACAAGTCCGATTCTCTGCCACTACACCATCTTGGCCCCTATGTTCACGCAATATTGCAGAGTTGTGTACCATACCATACCATAACATTTTATTTATAAAGCACTTTAAACAGGAACAAGTCCAAACCAAAGTGCTTGTGTAAGCCAATACCATCCCACAACATCCAGAGCCTTAAGGTACTCTGGACGAATCTCATCCACCCCTGGGGCCCTGCCACCGAGGAGCTTTTTAACCACCTCAGTGATCTCAGCACCAGAGATTGGAGAGCCCAATCCAAAGTCCCCAGGCTTCACTTCGTCAATGGAAGATGTACCAGTGGGATTGAAGAGATCTTTGAAGTATTCTGCCCACCGACCCACGACATCTCGAGTTGAGGTCAGTAACACACCAACTCCACTATAAATAGTGTTGGCGGTATACCGCTTCCTCATCCCGAGACACCGGATGGTGGATCAGAATTGCCTCGAAGCTATGCGAAAGCCATTCTCCATGGCCTCTCCGAACTCCTCCCACTCCCAAGTTTTTACCTAAGCGACCACCCGAGCTGCATGACGCTTGGACTGCCGGTACCCATCAGCTGCTTCTGGGGTCCCACAGGCAAAAACGGTCCAATAGGACTCCTTCTTCAGCCTGACAGCATCCTTCACCGCCGATGTCCACCACCGGGTTCGAGGGTTACCGTTGCATAAGTCACGAACAACCTTGCGGCCACAGCTCTGATAAGCCGCCTCGACAATAGAGGTGTGGAACATGGTCCACTCTGACTCAATGTCCCCCACCTCCCTCGAAATGTGTTTGAAGCTTTCCCGGAGGTGCGAGTTAAAGCTCCGTCTCACGGGAGACTCAGTCAGATGTTCCCAGCAGACCCTCACAATACATTTGAGTCTACAAGGTCTGACTGGCATTCTCTCTCACCATCGAAACCAACTCACCACCAGGTAGCGGTCAGTGGACAGCTCCGCCCCTCTCTTCACCCAAGTGTCCAAGACATGCAGCCGCAGATCAGATGAGACGACACCAAAGTCGATCATCGAACTGCCGCATAGGGTGTCCTGGTGCCAAGAGCACATATGGACACTGTTGTGCTTGAACATAGTGTTTATTATGGACAATCCATGATGAGCACAGAAATCCAATAACAGAACACCACTCGGGTTCATAGCAGGGTGGCCGTTCCTCCCAACCACACCCCTCCAGGTCTCACTGTCATTGTCCACGTGAGCGTTGAAGTCCCCTAGTAGAACAAGGGAGTCCCCAGGAGGCGCACTCTCCAGTACCCCTCCAAGGACTCCAAAAAGGGTGGGTAATCTGAGCTGCTGTTTGGCGCATAAGCACAAACAACAGTCAGAACCCGTCCCCCCACACGTAGGCGGAGGGAGGCTACCCTCTCATTCACTGAGTTGAACTCCAACGTACAGGCACCGAGATGGGGGCCAACAAATATGCCCACTCCTGCTCGGCGCCTCTCACCAGGAGCAACTCTAGAGAGGAAAAGTGTCCAACCCCTCTCAAGGTAACTGGTTCCAGAGCCAGAGCCATGCGTCAAGGTGAGTCCAACTATTTCTAGCCAGAACCTCTCAACCTCACACACAAGCTCAGGCTCCTTCCCCACCAGAGAGGTGACATTCCACGTCCCAATAGCCAGCTTCTGTAGCCAAGGATCAGACCGCCAGGGTCCCCGCTCTCGGCCACCACTCATCCCTTTGGACATTCAAAAAATAATAATCAATGGTCATCCTTGATCATGTGAGCAGCTGGTTTCGGCTGTCAGTATCAAACTGGTTGATCCACTGTGAGAGGGTGCTATTTATATGACTGAGCTGAACACAGCACCTAAAGGCTCCAGTAGACCTCAGCATCCTCCCTATATGCCACTCTACGTGCGCATTCTGTGCGCACGTGTTCACTGGCAGAGCTCTGTTTTCTTTCTCACGTTAAATGCACGCGTTTTCGCTCCAAATCCTTGTTGTAATTTGATCAGCTGCGTGCGAAGCAGGACAAACTGAGGTCGCTGATTGGTCACTTGCTGACACGCCTACTGAAATGATTGACAGCTCGAGCAGGACAACCAGCTGGCTTCAGCTGTGGTCGCTCGGCTGCAGCCGTTGCGGTCTTTCTAACTTTATATGTTAATAAAAACTAATAAAAAGTGGAGAAAAAAACAGGGAGTGCTTTTCCTGCAGCCCACCAGGAAATATTTAAAACCTCCCGCAGCCAGGTAGGACCTGAATTCATTCATTTCAGTCATCGAGTGAACGGAGGAAGAAGCGATTACTTGACTTTTGGCAAAAAACAAACAAAACAAAAGTCCTGATCAGCGATGAAGAAGGGGAATTTAATTCATTTGTGTAACATACAAAACAGTCCAGCGCCGGGGAAGTTTATGGTCAGACACCGCGCAAGCGTGCGCGGTCGTAAAAAAAGAGCTTTGCACGTTCGTGCCCTGAGGGGCTGCGCGGGGCTACGCTTTTGCCTCAGCGTACGTACGTCGTACAGAGGCGTAAAGGGGGTACGCGCAGGTCTACTGGGGCCTTAAGATTGAGGAAGTCTTTCGGACGAAAGACGAAACGTTTCTACTTATTTTTATTATTTTTTTTGGAATGTCCAGAGGACCAGACTTAACTTTTTTTAGATTTAGGCATTTAGTAAGAAAGGCTTCTTGATACTTGATGAAAAGAAGGGTTTTGAATTTCTGCTTTAGTTGCTGGTCTGGCAACCCAGGAATTAACAGAAGTGGATGGATGAACGGATGGACGGATACTAATATTGTCATTTTTGAAAAGTGTGGTACCATCAGGCTTAGTGTATAATGTGAGACTGGTGAGTATATTTTTACTTTCCTTGCAGGTAGATGAAGCTCTGTAGCAGTGCCAGTAATAGCACCCAGGCACATTCAGCATTTGGCACAGAGAACTGCAATGTCAGACAGCCTGCTATTTTTTGCACCCTTCCTTTAGGAAATTCAGTGCACCCACTGCTTTACCTCTCACCTAGCTCAGGAAACTGCTGCAGGAAAGTGTGTGCATCAGACATTTGAACAATAGCCTGGTTCATTACTGATGTTTCGTTGAGTCACAATGAAGCTGCTGGTCGCCAACAGAGCTCACAACTTCTGAGTGTTGTCATAGACACTGAGATTTACCCTGCACTGCTTCTAATTACTGTCACCAAATGTCTGCAGATATTGACCCCCCCCCCCACACACACACACACAGCAGTTAATTTGGAATATTGCAAATTAC
>JBBPBX010000604.1:0-13017 GCA_038048925.1 Garcialebias charrua
CTTGTTCCAAAATTGATAATGATTTTGTTGAGGAGGTTTGTTTACAAAACAGATGTGCACAAAGTTTTTAAATTGTTCTAATGGGTTCTAACCCACCCATCTGCACATCCATCCACACATTCATCCATCAATCCACACATTCATCCATCCAGCCATCCATCCACACATTCAAACATCCACACATTCATACATCCAGCTATCCATCCATCCATCCATCCACACATTCATCCAGCCATCCACACATTCATCCATCCACACATTCATCCATCCATCCACACATTCATACATTCATCCATCCACACATTCATCCATCCATCCACACATTCATACATCCATCCATCCATCCACACATTCATCCATCCAATATAATATTAATTTATACCTTTTCTGCTACTTTAGAACAGGCTATTTACCATAAGTTTTATTAGGTTTTTAGAATGTACTGTATTTGTAACCTAACCTATGGAAAAAGTAGTGATGTGAAGGTAATGGATTTTACAATTTTATGTTGATTAATGTAGCAGAAATTTTCTATTTTTCCCCCTAGGTTCTGCACTCTCAGCGCCTGAATGAAGCACCACTCCAACCATGGGTGATTCTACGTTCCACGGGACAAGTAGACTGTGCACAGTCTAATGCCTCTGCTGTTATGTCCTCCAGTGTCACCAGACCAGCTCTGTCATCTGTGCGCAATGTGTGCTACCCCAGAAAAACAACAAGCACAGCTGCCATGAAATGGGGGGTCGATCATGAAGAGCAAGCAAGGGAAACGTCAAACTGTCAGCATCGCAGCATGACAACTTCAACCTAGAAAAATGGATTTATAATAAATCCAGAATTTCCAGAGGTTGGTGCATCTCCAGATGGCATCATCCACTGCTCATGTTGTGAGAAAGGATGTCTGGAAATAAAATGCCCATTTAAGCACCGCGACAACTTCATCATGCAGGCCTGTGCAGATGACAGCAACTTTTGTCTTTATCAAAGTGATGGGAAATTAAACTTGAAGCAAACACACAAATACTACAGGCAGGTACAAATGCAGATGTTTGTGACCAAGTCAGCTTTTTGTGACTTTGTGGTGTGGTCACAGAAAGACTGTGTTGTTGTACGAGTATTTCCCGATGTGACCTTCTGGACCACCCTTTTGACAAAATCACAGGAGTTTTTTTTGAAGGTGTGTTTACCAGAACTTGTAGCATGTCACTACCAGAGCGGCCGCCTCTACAACCTGTGATAATCCTTTATCAGAGCAACACTCATCTGGTCCAAAACAGAAAAAACAGAAAATAGCAAAAAAACGTTTGTGGTGCTTTTGCAAAGGTCCTGAGGAGAAGGATGACATGGTGGCCTGTGACAATGAGAACTGCAAAATCCAGTGGTTCCACTTGACATGCGTGGGGCTCACTCAGGCACCGTCGGAGACTGAGCCGTGGTTATGTGCCACATGCACAAAAATGTCTTGCTGAATCAGTTGTCACTGACAGCTAATTTCCTAGCTAGGTGCAGCATATGGAGGGAGGGATATGTTGAAGAATGAGGAAGTGGCAGCTAAGCACTGCTTTCTGACTTTATGCAGGTTTTTTATGCAATGATTACAATTTATTCTTTCTGTATGTGTTGTGTGTGTTATGTTTAATTTTGTGGACCACAAGTCTGTTGAATAAAGTTGATGATGATGAATAAGCAAAAGGTACTATTGCTAATTTGTTTTTTATTCTGACTCAGTGGTTCGGGAATCAGAATTTATTCTCAAAATTTTTGTTTGATATTTCATTGGTCCTAGTTCTCATTAGTTGCAAAGCATGCTTACATTTTCTAAAACTCACTTTGTTGTGCAAATATCAGATAAAATTGCACCTTAACATGTAATTTTAGCACATTGTTAATGTGAAATATATCTGCAAAAATCTAAAAAAGCTAAGTCTGGTCCTCTGGACATTCAACTTTTGAATGTCCAGAGGACCAGACTTAGCTTTTTTAGATTTTTCTACCTGGATTATTGAGCATGCATCAGGGTATATCTGCAAGAAGTTTTCATTTTCTGTGTTTATTGTATTTGAACTGTATTTATTCTTGTTAACACTACAAATGTCACATATTTTACCCATGTGGTGACGGATAATCGTAAACTCGGTTGATCTGTTGTGTTACTGTAACTTAGACATGTTCAACATTATTTAACAAGAGACTACAAACTGAATTAATCTGCAATAATTTATTTACAGCATGCAGCATCGAAGCAACACTTGGGCAAAAGTAGATACATTTTCACGTTCAGTTCATCAGTCAATGTTCACACAGATAATAATTCATATTTTCAAAACAACACTGGGGCCTTGCAAACAATAATGTCTCTCTGGCCAGTGCACCAAAGGGCTGAGGTGTGTAAACATTACACCTATAGTCTTTCTAAATGTGGTGGACACAAGCTTTCGGTTGATGCAGAGCAGGTGTGCAATGTGCTGGATTAGCAGATTAAGCCTCAAGCGCATTAAAGTTAGAAGGAGCATCTGAAAATGTGAAAGATTTCTTCCAGGCTGTGGAAGACAGGGGAGCAGCTGAGCCAGCACACCCATCACAACAGCCAAACATGGAAGCCCAGTGTAATACTTGACAATTGCATCATCTTTTAAGAATTGCTCATTCATTTTCTTTTGGGACAGCTCTTCCTTCAGGATCCTGTTTTCCTCCAGCAAGCGATTAATTTCAGCACCTCTGAGGACACACAGTCCACATTCCTGCAGTGTTTCAGCACTGTCCTTTAGTGCAGCTTCATCACCCTTTGACCCCGCGCCGGTTTCATCCACCTCGGACCTCTGTACACCTTGAACCACGTCGGACCCCTGGGCTGTTTCATCCTCAGAAAAACTCTGAGCAGCTACACCTGGAGGAGCAGTTTCATCCATCTCTGATGTCTGGCTACGCAGATCTGGTGGTGTGGCAGGTGCAGTGTTGACCTCTGTGGTTGACTGGTGGGCAGTGTTCATTGTTTTGACTTCGGTGTGCCCGAGATGTAAAGAGGGTACCCAGTCAGGATCACAATGTAGGAATTCATACGCTGGCTTGCCTAAGAAGAGATAAAAGAACTTGATTAGATGATCTAGCTAGCCAGCCAGCTAGCTGTTTGTAAACGATCCTGTGTTACATATGAGCAGTTAATAAGTGTAATATTATTTATTTAAACCTTACCTGTGTGGAAATGCTTCGAACACACAAACATGTGTCTGGAAATACTCCTGAAAGTGATGTTTGTTCGTTTAACAGGTCATGTCACCATGTCTCTGTTAGCTTAGCAACCTGTGTTCCTCTGTGTTGTTTTCATGCCGGAAAGATGAAAAAACGGACTCCATTTGCAATACGGCTCCCCCTGCGATCGTGAGAACGATTGTGACAGTTTACAACACAACAAGTAGTTACCAATTCAGCGTATTTCACCTAGGATAACACACTACAACTAACGCAAACCCCGGTCACGTCAGACTCCGTGTCCTAAAGTACCGGGATGCTTTGCGCGATCCCGGTCCGCTGACGTCACGATTCCAAGCTCTATAGAGAATCACAATTTTATATACAAATTATACTACAGTGGACGTATAATAAACCTTTTTCTTTTTAACCCTCTTTTGGTATGTGCGAGGTTATTACAGCCACCGTATTTATAGTCGTAGCGGAGAGTAGGGGGGCGCGGACCGGATTCTTCTTCCTGTGGGGGGGCTTAACAGAAAATAATTGAGAAGCACTGACCTAGGTGAAGGCAGGAACGTAGACTGACTGGTAAATGGAGATCTTTGCCTCTGACTGGTTAACATTGTGTGGTCAATTTGTTTTAAGAAGATAGCAGACAAGAAGCTGTGGAGGTTGGTTAAAATGCTGAATATTCAGACCTGTCCCATAAAACAGGGTCTGTTATGGAAAGCTTTAATTTTTCTGCACGTAAAAACATTTAAATCATAAAACCTTATTATTTCAGCTAACAGAGAAATAATGGATGTTATGCCAAATGTTTTCACATGAAAACAAGGCATTTTAAGGTTTTAAAAAGTTTTCAATAAAAGTATAAATCATCAACAATACTTATTATTGAAGATAATTTACAGTCTACTGAAAAATTACAGATTTGTACCGTCATTTTGCATCTGGTGGTAATAAACTTTTATATACTGTACATAGGAGTAATCTAAATTACTGATCAATTGTTATATGTATGTAAGAGACATGGTCAGAGTTACCTGACACACTTCTACTTTAATTAATTACTTATTCAACACTTGTTCAAGGTGAGAATAGTAATTCACAGATTCTCTTCTATTTTAGGATTTAAACAATAAATTTTATGACCAGATAAGAGATGTAAATCACAATGATACGTTATTTATATTTGACCTAGCAGAACTGGAATAATTTATTAACAAATCATTAAATTTAACATCATAATATGTACCTTGACTGATCAGATTCCTAAAATTTAAAACATCAGCAGATTTAAATTTTAGACAACAGAAACAAGTAGATAGGATGACATATTACTTATATCTGAAGGTTCTTTAGCTTAGTTGTTACTGGCAAAGATAAGTTTCAGAGTGAGAGGGAGGAAAAAGGAAGTAAGAGAGTGGTAGTTATCTTGAAGTGAGTTTTCAACCAGATACGGCACACTCTTCGGCCAACGTCCGCTGGACTTCAGGTCCGCTATTGAACATCAACGTTTTACCTTTGCGAAGATCATGGGTCCCAGCTCCGGCAAAGTGGGCAAGCCTTAAACGTGCACAGATCGTCCATCCAGCTAACGTTAAGCAGGCTTCCAACTGGTTCACTTTCCAATGACTCGCTGAGGTCCGCATCAACCAATCTGAGGTAGCGGCACTGGTTCCGGTTGGTTTTCAAGATAAAATATTCCTTGAGAGGAAAATTCATTCAAAGCTTGGAGCTCAACACTCGAGTCGGGCTTACAACGGCATGTCATAAGTCCCTGGCCAAAGAACGGGGTCTTTGGCATTTGACTGACGTTCAACAGCTAAAGAGAAAGTCATTACTTCTTAAACTTCCTCGCAGCAACTGACGTTCCAGGAAGTTAGTGCTTTTTGTAGAGGATTTGACATCAGCAGCATTCACTCCATTCATTGCTTTTGTGGCAAGAGTGGGAGTGAATTAGCTTAGGTCAAAGAGTTTATTAGCAGTCAAAAGAGTGAAGGTTACGCCAGCTTTTATGATTAAACTGATTAGCTGTTTTCTAACTTCTAAACAAAACTGCAAAGTACAATTTGACATATCCTTGGACTTTAGACAGAGTTTTGATTAAAATGTCCACATATTAAAGAATACACCATTTGAACATTAACAATGACCATTCAACATATTGAAGAATAACACTGCTCATGCAAATAACAAATGATCATAAAATGACAGAAGGTTATTCTATTGATATATTTGAATTAGAACAAAATTAAAAAGTCTCTTGGGATTTATTTTGTGTCTTTGATTCAAATTAAATGTAACAAACTGTGTTAATATCCTTCACTGCAGGTTTTCAGAGAAAAGGTGTTTCACTGAGAGATTCAGTGAAAAGGTGTATCACTGGGACAGTTCAGAGACCAGAGTGTGGTCCACTACATGTATTTATTTACAAAGTATTTATTTACTATAAGAATATATAGCATTACAGCAGTTTGTGGCAAATCAAAGTAATATAACAGCCCTTTCTTTATAAAGTTGCTCTCCTGAATATAACGTTTGAAGAAAACCACTGCATGACTCTGTTTGTTTGTAGAGGCAATGAATATTTAATACCCCTTCACTCCTGCACAAATGAAGTGCTGATTTACTTCCAGTACTGATATGAGAAAGCATGAATTATTAATAAATAAGAATTTCTCATGCAAAACACATGAAAATGAAAATTCTGAAAAATGCTCTAAAATAGGTACCGTATTTTCTGGTGTATAGGTCGCACCTGTGTATAGGTCGCATTGTCCAATTATCACCAATAGATTGGAAAAATCCCTAGATAGGTCGCACTGGTGTATAGGTCGCACCTACATTTAGCTCTGCTGCAAATGTCTGCCACAGGAGCGCACAGCAAGGCTTTTAAGAAGATTAACACTTAAAAACAATTATTTGTTTGATAAAAATTATAGCAAATATATGTCTGAGCTGAACTTTTCCTTAATAAATGAACGTAATTGTGAAATGAGCTGGATTTAAAAATTTGTTTTGCCGAAAGTGATAACAAGCCATATATAGGTCGCACCGGTGTATAGGTCGCAGGCCTTGAAAAAACCATAAAAAGGTGTGACCTATACACCGGAAAATACGGTATATCAATAAATTAGTAAACTTATACAATAAAGGACACAATGCATATTAAATTCAAGATGAAATTCTTCCAAGATGGCGCCGGTTGTTCTGGCACGCTTTCTAACTCCTCTCCTGAACTTTTTACTGCTATTCGTGTTCTGCCTTTTTTTCATCGACGATGCATCATCGCTCCTGGTCTATGATCGCTCAACTCTTCTAAGTATCCAAGACTCGCTGATCAACACACCGGCTACTGGCAAATATGGACATTTCAAGCCTCCTCCACCTCCACCTTTCTTGGCGTCTGTACCAGCGTTCCTACAACGCAACACGACCACGCTGCCTCGCAACAAGCGGCGCAGAAGACGCGGCACGAGGGCAGGCGTGCTGGTGAGGTTTAAAAAATATCTCTCGTCTCACAACACGCCGACGGCTGACTTACCTCCTGAATTCAGCGTCTTTGATGTCCGTCGCTCCTTTGCCCGCCGCAACAGATGCCTTGTTGCTATCAATCATGACGCCAGCGATCAGCTTCCATCTTGTCCCCCCCCCGTGAGGGCTGTGATGAACCGAGGCTGCGTTAAACATATCCTCCGCCCGCTCGCTCGATCTGAGAGTGACGTAACTGGCTGTGTTCCTGTACGGTCAGCACTGTTTAACGCAAGATCGATCACAAATAAAACTTTTATATTAAGTGATTTGATCTCCACTCATCATCTGGATCTGTTTTTGATCACGGAAACCTGGCAGAAACCTGGGGACAACAGCAGCTTCTCTGAACTCCTCCCACCTGGCTTCTCTTATCTGAGCGCTCCGCGTGGAGCAGGAAGAGGAGGGGGCCTCGCTGCAGTTTTCAATGAGGAGGCGTTCAAGTGCCGCATGTTGCCTCAGAAAAATTACAACAGTTTTGAAAACATGATTTTTGTGCTGGAATCTGCAAAACCTATTTTGTGTGGCCTCTTTTATAGGCCCCCTCAATACAACAAAAACTTTCTCAGTGAGTTTTCTGAACTACTGGCTGACCTAATGCCAAAGTTTGACTCTTGGCTTTTCTGTGGGGACTTCAACGTGCACACCTGCTGCCCAAGTAATCAGCTTGGATGTGAGTTTCAGGACCTCCTGGACTCTTTCAACCTGTCACAGTCGGTCTCGAAAGCCACACACAGCCAGGGTCATACACTCGATTTAATTATCTCCCACGGCCTACAAATACCTGCTGTGGAGATCCTGGACACCTGTATCTCAGACCATTTTCCCATCTTATTCGAATTTTTCACCTCTCCTGCACCAAAGGCTATTCTCCCAGCACGTTTCTGTCGCTCTATCACCCCATTAACTCCAAGTGAGTTCACTGATGCCTTTAAGAGCACTGAATTCTGCTCTGCTGTCAGCCTGGACCCATCTCTACATCCTGAGGACTTCATCAGCTCCTTCCATCACACCTGCACGACGATCTTGGACTCCATCGCTCCTCTCAAACAGGCATCTTCAAAGAACAAACCTTTACCATGGCTCAACGAAACGACGCGAGCTCTTCGACAACGTTGCAGAAAAGCAGAACGAAAATGGAAGCGCGACCGGCTTCATGTATCTCAAGGAATACTGAGAGACTGTCTCTGTGAGTATCATAATGCTGTGAAACAGGCCAAGTCACAGTACCTCTCCAATTTAATCTCCACCAGCTCCAACCGGCCGAGGACGCTTTTCAGCACACTCCAGTCTGTCATCAACCCATCTGTCAATGTTCTGAAAACTGCCACACAGTCTACCTGCGATGACTTTCAGAGCTATTTTGTCAACAAAATAGACTCTATCAGACAGAACATTGTCAGTTCATCCAACACCATCCAGTCTTGTGCGTCTGCAATAACCACAGCTGTTTTTGACCAGTTCGACCTGGTTTCACT
Source organism: Garcialebias charrua (assembly GCA_038048925.1). NCBI lineage: Eukaryota > Metazoa > Chordata > Actinopteri > Cyprinodontiformes > Rivulidae > Garcialebias > Garcialebias charrua. The sequence goes on from JBBPBX010000604.1 coordinate 8,202, forward strand.
GCCTAACCTCACCAAGGTGGTTCAGCAGATGAAACCAACTAACTGTTCTCTGGACATCATTCCCTCTAAAATGTTCAAACAATCCTTTGATGTAATTGGTCCTTGTGTTTTGTCATTCATTAACAGCTGTCTATCTTCAGGTTTTGTGCCATCTGCTTTCAAACATGCCGTGGTCAGGCCTCTTCTCAAAAAACCAGGCCTAGATCCTACAGCTCTCTCTAATTTCAGACCAGTTTCACATCTGTCATTTCTATCAAAGGTCCTGGAAAAGATTGTTTTTACTCAACTTCAATCGTTTCTAGAACTCAACAACCTGTTTGAAAAATTTCAGTCAGGTTTTCGAGCTCGTCACAGCACTGAATCTGCACTGCTCAAAGTACAGAATGACATTCTTCTGTCTCTGGATGCAAAAAACCCTGCATTGCTGGTGATGTTAGACCTCTCAGCAGCTTTTGACACCGTCGACCATCAGGTACTAATCAACCGCTTGTCCCAGCAGGTTGGCCTCCAGGGAGCTGTGCTTGAGTGGTTCAAATCTTACCTGTCTGGGAGAACTTTTTCTGTCATGATAGGCGATCTGTCCTCCTCTTCATCAACCCCTCTGACCTCTGGCGTACCACAGGGATCTATTCTAGGGCCAGTCCTCTTCTCTCTTTACATGCTGCCATTAGGATCAATCATTGCACGTCATAACCTGTCTTTTCACATGTATGCAGACGATTTACAAATCTATCTGCCAGTCACTCCCAACCCCTCACTCAGTTCAAACACTCTTGTCAACTGCTTAAATGACATTAAGCACTGGCTCTCTCAAAACTTCCTCCACCTAAACACAGATAAAACTGAATGCATTTTATTTGGTGCACCTGATGACACCAGCAACATCCTTCCCAGTCCCAATGTTGGTTTCCCCCTCCCCCACTTCAACCCGGTGGTCAGAAATCTTGGAGTGCAGCTTGACTCCAACTTAAAGTTTGATAAACAGATCAGTTCTGTTGTCAAGACCAGCTTCTTTCAACTCCGACTGCTCTCCAAAGTCAAGTCATTTCTCAGCCGTGCTGATCTGGAGAAGGCCATCCATGCCTTTGTGACCTCCAGACTTGATTATTGTAATGCTTTGTATGTTGGTATTAATCAATCCTCCATCTCCAGATTACAGCTTGTACAGAACTCTGCCGCGCGCCTTTTGACCAACACACGAAAATATGAACACATCACTCCTGTCCTGTCCTCTTTACACTGGCTCCCGGTTCAGTTCAGGATACAGTTCAAGCTGCTCCTGTTTGTTTTCAAAGCTCTGAATGGACTTGCACCTCTGTACATCTCAGAACTTTTGAAAGCCCATCAGCCCAGCAGAGCTTTACGATCTGCCAGTCAACACCTGCTGGAGGTCCCTCACTCAAGGTACAAACAATGGGGAGACCGGTCATTTTCTGTTGCCGGCCCTAAAGCCTGGAACAGTCTCCCCCTTGAGCTGCGTGCCACCTCTGATCTGACTCTGTTCAAAACCAGACTGAAGACACACTTGTTCAAAAAAGCTTTCAGTGTGTAACTTTTATTATTTTTGGTATTTTAGTATGTAGCATTTTTTATTTCCATTGCCTTTTTATTTCCTCTAGTTCAAATAAGCTTCCAGTGTGCAACTGTTATTACTTTTGGGATTTTAATATGTAACATTTTTTATCTACATTGCCTTTTTATTTCCTCTTGTTCAAAAAGTTTTAGTTTGTAGAATTTTTTTATTTCCATTGCCTTCTTTTATTGCTGTTGTTTCTTATTCTATTTTCATTGATTTATTGTTCCAGTTTTTTTCATCCTTTTATCCTGTTAAGCACCTTGGTCAATGCAAGGCATTGTTGGAAGGTGCTATACAAATAAAGTTTATTATTATTATTATTATTATAAATTCATGGTTAATTAGCCTCTGCTGCTCACCCTTTCTTTAAATTCATTCTCAAGAACCACACTCTTTGAACAAATTGTTCAACGGAAGATGTAACAATGGAAGATGCATCAAATGAAGATCTACAGACGTTGGAAGAACGAGTAGTGTCATTTTTACAGGAAAAATACATTAATATTGATCATGATGATGTATCAATTTGTTTCACTCTACCCTGTAAAACAGACAAAAGTAAACCGGCAATAGTTGTTAGATTCGTTAGTAGGGAATCAAGAAATGGTGTGATAAGGCAAGCAAGAAATCTAAAAGGAACAAAAGTCTACATAAACGAACATCTAACAAAGAAGAATAGCAGTATTGCACGGGAAGCAAGGTTGTTAAAAAAATAGCAGCAACATGGAGAAGGAACGGAATTGTCTGGATAAAAGTAAAAGAAGGACAACAGGCTAAAATAATAAAGGAAATGATGGAATTGGAAAAATATGGATAAACTAAGGAAATGGCAATAAATATTAGTCTTGTGAAAGAATATCTCTATCAATGATAGAGAATGAAGATTCTGAACCGAAAATATATAGTGTTGATGATGAGATTGATGTGGGTTTCTTTCCAATTACCAAGGATTGTGAATATTATAATGAAAAACAGTTTAATGATTTAAGTTTAACAAAGTATGGTATATCATTAATTCATTTCAATAGTAGGAGTTTGAATGCAAATAATTACATGATAACAGACTACTTAAAACAATTAAATAAGACTTTTACAATATTAGCATTTTCAGAAACATGGATAAATAATAAAAATATAAATAATGCCCATATTGAAGGGTATGATTTATATAATATGAACAGAAATAACAGGAGAGGTGGTGATGTGGCTCTATTTGTAAATAATGCAGTAAAATGTAAATTAATTGATGAAATGTCAATTATTGATGATAATATAATTGAAATGATAACAATAGAAATAAATAATAAAAATGACAAAAACATTATAATTACCGGTAGTTGTGTATATCGACCACCTGGTTCTAATATAGAATCATTCACAAATAGAATCATAGAACTACTAGAAAAGAATTGTAATAAAACAATATTTTTATGTGGCGATTTCAATATTGATTTGGGGAATAAAAGAGATTCTAATAATATCAGGACATTTATAGACTCCATGCATACTTTAAATCTTTACCCATTGATATCAAAACCAACAAGAATCACAATTCATAGTGCAACAATAATTGATAACATATTTACAAATACAATAAATGGGGATGTGATTAGTGGTATTTTGACGACAGATCTCAGTGATCACTTACCGGCTTTTACAATCTATACTGTATCATAATATTGTGAAAATACCTGCTAGTATGAAAAGAACAATAAATACACCAAAAAAAAGCTCTAGATAAATTAAAAGATGATCTTGCTAAACAAAATTGGGAAAGTGTGTATGTTGATGATGTAAACAAATCATATGATACGTTTATGAATATTTTGGAAACTTTATATGAAAAAAACCGTGTACAAAAAAATTATACAAAGAAGAATATTGTAGATCAACAATGGATGACGAAAGGATTGAGAAACGCGTGTAAAAAGAAGAATTATTTGTATTCAAGTTTTTGAAATGTAAAACACAAGAGGCAGAAGATAAATATAAGAGATACAAAAATAAATTAGTAGGGATTATAAGAAAACATAAGAAATAATATTATTGTGATTTATTGAATAAAAGTGGTGGGAATATGAGGGCCACATGGAGAGTAGTGAATACAGTAGTGTTTTAAAAAAACATATTGTAAAAACTGATACTTCACAAACTTTTGTAATAAATAATGAGTAAATCAATGATAAAAATGAAATTGTTAATAGATTTAATCAATATTTTGTGAAGGTTGGAACAAACCTTGCAGCTAAAATTCCTAAAGTTGATAAAAATGTTAAATATTTAATTGAAGATTGCTTACGCAGTATGTTCCTTAATGGAACTATTAATGAAGAAATTCTGACTATAGTTAATAAATTTGCGGACAAAAAAAATCCAAAGATTATATGGATATGAATATGACGTTTGTGAAGGATATAATAGGTCATGTAATTGAGCCATTTACATGTATATGTAATTTGTCATTTACAACAGGAGTATTTCCAGATCGAATGAAAGTAGCGAAGGTGGTTCCTATTAGAAAAACTATGTGTTATTATCTGATAATTCTCAATCAGGTCATCTGGACAGTTTCTTTTTAGTAGAAACGTTTCACCCTCACTCCAGAGGGCTTCATCAGTCAGAGTAGTTCCAGCACGCTGTTCCCCCACCAAGTAAACAACTTAAGTGGACCAACCAGTTTGCTGGAGTCAAGATCATTTCTGGAGGCCGTCCTGTCCCTCGTTGACTCCTCCCAGGCAGGCAGCCACAGCCAAAGTGGTTCAAGACAAGAAAGTTCATGCTTGGGTATAAATTAAATATTTAATTTCCAAGCTAAATGTTTATTTTCAAAAGTAAACATTTAATTTCCAAACTACATATTTAGCTCAGACCTAAATTATATATATATGTATATATATATATATATATATATATATATATATATATATATATATATATATATATATATATATATATATATATATATATATATATATATATATATGTATATATATATATATATATATATATATATATATATATATATATATATATATATATATATATATATATATATATATATATATATATATATATATATATTATATATATATATATATATATATATATATATATATATATATATATATATATATATATATATATATATATATATATATATATATATATATATATATATATATATATATATATATATATATATATATATATATATATATACAGTATATATATATATATATA